>JAJOZX010000182.1:60000-172500 GCA_023014485.1 Bathynomus jamesi | reverse complement strand
ATATTATATATATGGATGAACAAAGAAACACGGGTGTATATCATTCTTGTTTGGAAAGTGCTACGGATAAATTTCCATCTTCAGTGATACAAAAAAATGGGATCCCCTGAAGATCAGGGCCCCCATGTATTCTTGTTTTTTGCTTTACAGTACCAAATATAATAATAAATTAAATTGAATGCCCGGTTAGGTCAACTGTACGCCCTTGACGATTGGTTCGGTTAAGTCGTGATATTTTCGTTGGTTTTAACGAAGATATCATTTGGTAATTGAGGCTGGGGGCCCTGATCTTCAGGTGATCAAAAAATTTAACTTAACAATATTAAAAAAATTATAATTTATTTGAAAACAATTTTAAAAAATATTCTCCAAATAATTCAAAATCTTCCATAAGAAATCACTGTCTTGGCGCAAGACCATCCCAATGACCCTTTTTCCTATCAAATTATGAACACCGCTAATAACAACGAACTTATGATCTCCATATTTTAGAATCTTTATTTATTCTAAAATTAAACCCACTCTGAATGATTACGTTTCAGCAGCTGATCTTTTTATTACAAGATAATGTTTAAGTTTTTAACTGATTAGTTTGAGTTTAATAATCTCTCTAGTTTAGTAGTTTGACCCTTTGTCGCGCAGTGTTACTTTACTGATTTTGTTTTGGCTAATGCCAGACGATTTTAATCCGTCTCGGGAAGACCTCTGTGCGGTAAAGGGTTAAGAGACATTTGCTTAATCTTTAACTGCACAGAGGTCTTTTCGAGACTGAATAAAATCGTCTGGCGTTAGCCAAAACAAAATCAGTAAAGTCACACTACCCGACAAAGCGTTAAACGTTAATATCACTACTGACGATGTACACAGTGATGTCATATTCTAAGTAAGTTCTCTTGTTTTATTTAATTTTAAATTGCTTATTATAAGACTTTTTAACTTTTTAATTGTTTTTTTTTTAATAAATTGTAACTTTTTAACTTTTTAATTTTTAAAATAAATTACAGCTTTTTTATTTTTTAATTGTTTTTTAAATAAATTATAACTTTTTAACTTTTTTATTTTTTAAATAAATTATAGCTTTTTTAGTTTTTAATTGTTTTTTAAATAAATTATAACTTTTTAATACTGTTAAGATTAATTTTTTTGGTTCATTGAAGATGGAATATATTTATCTGTCGCATTTTCCAAACAAGAATGATATAGGTCTACACATGGATTTCCCTGCTCATCTTTGAGTCATCCTTAAGTCATCTTTAAGTTACGCTTCTCTAAGAACAAGCTTCTGAATGACAGTTATATATATATATATATATATATAATATATACAGGGTGTCCCGTAAGTCTGGACCCATAGGGAAAAATAATAAATTACAAAATAGTCCAAAAATTTATTACATAATCTGTTCAAAGTGTCCGCCGTTGTGTCGCACACATAGTTGAAGACGCAATCTCGACTGCGACAGCACTTTCTGAATCACAGTCGCAGAAATTTCTTGACACGCCTCCACAATGCGTGCTTTAAGGTGGAAAATGTTCTGAAGTTTGACCTCGTACACTTTGGCTTTCAAGTGGCCCCACAAATAAAACTCCAGCGGAGTAAGATCATAATAAAAAAATAATAAAAATAATAATAAAAAATATATATATATATATAAATAAATTTTTGGACTATTTTGTAATTTTATTATTTTTCCCTATGGGTCCAGACTTACGGGACACCCTGTATATATATATATATATATATATATATATATAATCCCTATTTTTATACCCTTTCTTACCCGTTTTGTGTCTTTTGTATTCAAACGCTTAACTGCTATTATCTTCTCTCTCTCTCTCTCTCTCTCTCTCTCTCTCTCTCTTAGAATCCATATCAGTATTAAATGTAGGAGAGAAATCATTTCATTAGCAATAATCAGCTAATCTTCTGGTCAGTGATAAATGTGCCAGTTAACATATGTTTATACTATTTTCAGTATGTTTAGACTGGTTATGTTTAAATTCAAACGCCTTTCAGTATAAACTGTTTGAATTCTTTCTTCTCCTAAATTTTATTATTTTTCATTTGTACATCAAAAGCAAGAATTAAATACTAAATTTAATGGAATTTATTAAATAATTAAATATTAATCAAATGAACATTCATTTGCGTGTATTTCTATTCATTCTATCATATATATATATATATATATATATATATATATATATATATATATATATATATATATTATACTAGCATAAAAAACTACCTACGGGCGGGATATTTTTGCTAGTTCTTGCTGATTCGCGAAAGGCTGTTGAAAATTTTAAGCGAGTTAGTTTAACATTTACAATTAGCTCAAGAATCACTTAAATTTTAAGTGTAGCTTCACAGATTTTACTTGAAGCTCACGAAGCAGTTAAATTACAACTTGTCACTTGTTTCTTTTACTTATCATGACTTGCGATGCGTAGCTAAAAATTTTGATGGCTACATTCTTTTCTAAATATATTGACCAACTTGATTGTCTTCATTCCATGAAAGTGTATGAAACTCTGTAGAAGCGTGTTGGGACTTGGTTTACTTGTAGACTTTAATGATAGGAAAGGCCATCAGTCCACGCTTGTATAAAATTTTATATTTTCCTACTAGCCATAAAAGCCAGAAGATCAACAAATTTACGAAAGAAAGCAACTATCAAAATTTCGAGTTTTACACCCCAAGACCGATGGGCCAAAATCTTAAAATTTAAGTGTTTCGTGTTTTAACATATAAATTTTTAGGGGGTATAAATTGGGATAAATTTTTTGGGGGACACCCGATCTGAAAATAAAGTTGCTAAAAACACTCCAGGGATCCTAGAGGGTGTTGTCACCAAGTTCCATGAAAATCGGTCCAGCCGTTTGGACCTGATAAGGAGACAGAGAGACAGACAAACAGACAGACAGACAAAGAGATGGACAGACGGACATGCGGTGAATTATGGTATGATGATGATGATGATGATGATGATGATTCGTGTATTGTTTTGAAATCTTTAATTAATTAAATGCAATTTAACATATTGAATATTTTCAAAATTTAAATTTCAAATTTTTTATTATTCCTATAAAATTTTATTCTTGTAAAATTAATATAGGCTATTAATAAATAAAATAAATATTAATATACAATATAAATAAATATATATAATATACAATATAAATATATATATAATAATATATAATACTAAAATAAATATAAATAATATATTGTAATATATAATAAATGTAGTCACCAACTGAAGATGCAGAGACGTTTGCAAACACCTTAGCAATATTCCATCAACACAATTAGCGTTATAACTCATGAACTCAAACACGATCAAGATGACGTCACATCGCGAGGATTCACTCAAGGCATGTCCTCATATCTCCCTTCGAACACCAGCTTCAGTGACCCACGAACTACCACCATGTAAACATCATTCGTGCAGGCCCCTTTTTTGGCCTGGTGTCATTCATCTAACTTTATATAAAGACTAATCATTTACCTCGCGCGTTATTATTTCAAATGTATACATTATTGCAACTGTAAACGACATGTTTCTGTCTAACTCATAAATCATTCAATTTCGTGTAATCATTATTGCAACTGTAAACGACATGTTTCTATTTCATTCATAAATCGTTATTTTGTGTAATAAAGAAAGAAAACTCATTTTTATCACTCAACCTAATTAATAACTTAATTAATAACATTCTTTGATCTAAAAGATCTGGTGACCTTGGCCAAAGCATCCATCATTGATTATTTATTAATAACAATCACTTATAAATGTAATTATAAACATCATTCCTTATAGTACCGATTTATGCATCAAACATGGTTACAAACTGGCCATTAAATACATAATTATAAATTGCTACTATATAAATATATAGTAATATATAAAATAATAGTATATAATAATATAATAAATATATAATATAAATAAATAAATATTAATATATTAATAAATAAAATAAATAAAATAAAATAATTAAATAAATAAATTAAACAAGGAAATGAATAAAAATAAAATATAAAAAATGGTTAAAAGAAATCGCATTTTAATTAGGCATCTGAAAACTCGCTTCGAAAAAGAAAAAAATTCGTGATTCATTTATAACGCTCGAATTTTTTATCTGAATCATGCATTTTATTCGTGAAATGTGATGTGTGGAATTTTATTTTTATTAAAAAATAACAAAAGGTTGGACTTAATTATGTTCGGTCTGTAATGTTCTTACCACTTCATATATGTTTCCATTTTCCCATTTCATGCATTTTATTCGTGAAATGTGATAAATGTGTAGAATTTTATTTTTATTAAAAAAGTAAGAGCAAAAGGTTGGACTTAATTACGTTCGGTCTGTAATATTCTTACCACTTCATATATGTTTCCATTTTCCCATTTCATACATTTTATTCGTGATATGTAATAAATGTGTATAATTTTTATTTTTATTACAAATATAAGAACAAAAGGTTGGACTTAATTATGTTCGGGCTGTTATGTTCTTACTACCTCATATATTTTTCCATTTTATCTGTATTTCATACAATTTATTCGTAATATGTAATAAATATGTAAATTTTTTATTTTTATGAAAAATGTAATAAAAAGTTGGACTTAATTATGTTCGATCTGTAATGATCTTACCACTTCATATATGTTTTTCCCATTTCATGCATTTTATTCGTGAAATGTGATAAATGTGTAAAATTTTATTTTTATTAAAAAAGTAAGAACAAAAAGTTGGACTTAATTATGTTCGGCCTGTTATGTTCTTACTACCTCATATATTTTTCCATTTTATCTGTATTTCATACAATTTATTCGTGATATGTAATAAATATGTGAATTTTTTATTTTTATTAAAAATGTAAGAATAAAAAGTTGGACTTAATTACGTTCGATCTGTAATGTTCTTACCATTTCATATATGTTTCCATTTTCCCATTTCATGCATTTTATTCGTGAAATGTGATAAATGTGTACAATTTTATTTTTTTAAAAAAGTAAGAACAAAAGGTTGGACTTAATTATGTTCGGTCTGTAATGTTCTTACCACTTCATATATGTTTCCATTTCCATTTCATGCATTTTATTCGTGAAATGTGATAAATGTGCAAAATTTTATTTTTATTAAAAAAGTAAGAACAAAAGGTTGGACTTAATTATATTCGGTCTGTAATATTCTTACCACTTCATATATGTTTCCATTTTTCCATTTCATGCATTTTATTCGTGAAATGTGATAAATGTGTAACATTTTATTTTTATTAAAAATATAAGCACAAAAGGTTGGACTTAATTATGTTCGGCCTGTAATGTTCATACCACCTCATATATATTTCTATTCTCTATATTTCAAACAGTAATTTATAACCGTAATATACCATAATTATGGTTTTATTAACCTAGGACCTTTTATTTATTTAAAACAAAATAATACGATCTTTATGACATTTTAATAATGTGAATATCTAATTTCTTCCCCTTTTGTCTTTTGTCAAATAAACCCAGTTCTCTCTTTAATATTAAAAATTCTTTATTAAAAAATCTTATTAAAATTTCAAATTAATATTCTTGAATGAATACGAAATGAATTCATAAAAAACCTTTATATTAAAATATTAAACATTTTATAATATTACAATAATTTTAGCATAGAATATACGATTTTTAATTGAATTATTATTATTTTTTAATTTGATTCTTAAACTTTAGGCTTTACTGGGCTCTCGAATTAATTAAAAGGTAAATACATCACTTCATAGGTAGTTATAATTAAGTAATATGCAAATATCATAAGTAAATGTATTAATTAAATTAGCAAAGCTAATTAAATTTATGTAATATGGTATATATTAATTATTAATTGTAATTATTACAGATACATGCTATAAATATATTACCACGTATATTTAATCCTAAATCACATTAAATCGAAGATTTATTAGTAGTTCTTTATTAAAAAGAGAGTTTAAATTTTTAAACATTAATAACATTTTTAATATCAGTATTTAAGTCAATTCCTAATTTCACTCCAACGAAAATAGGTGATTTTTTGAGATGAATAATACAATCTCTAAAATGAGGAATAATACTGTAGACCTCTATCTTTTCCTAGTCTGATATGAGTAAATTTCTTGATGAGTTATAAATAATCTATCTATCCACTGTAAGTTAATAATTTTGTTGATACGTTTGTAAAATAAGATAAAATGTGTTAATTTTGTTCATACATTTGTAAAATAAGATAAAATGTGTTAATTTTGTTCATACATTTGTAAAATAAGATAAAATGTGTTAATTTTGTTCATACATTTGTAAAATAAGATAAAATGTGTTAATTTTGTTCATACATTTGTAAAATAAGATAAAATGTGTTAATTTTGTTCATACATTTGTAAAATAAGATAAAATGTGTTAATTTTGTTCATACATTTGTAAAATAAGATAAAATGTGTTAATTTTGTTCATACATTTGTAAAATAAGATAAAATGTGTTAATTTTGTTCATACACTTGTAAAATAAGATAAAATGTGTTAATTTTGTTCATACATTTGTAAAATAAGATAAAATGTGTTTGTTTTTTAATAATTTTAACGCTTTAAAGAATGCGCTTGAATGATCCTGAAAATCAGCATCCATCAGATAATATCCTTATTGCTCTTTTTTTTTAATAAGATGCTGCTTAAAGTGGAGTCAACAGAATTTCTCTATGCAAACTATGCAATATATGCAGTATGCATCAGATAAGGAACAACGCGAGTATGATACAAAGTTAATAAGATCTGTTAAGTTTAAACATTATACCAATACTTCAAAAATCATTTTAGAGATATAATTTACATGGTCCTTCCACTGCAAGTTCTTGTTTACAGATTCCCCCCACCCACCCAAAACACTTCGTTACAGTACATTCTTTTACACTGACAATGAAGAGACCTTATTTAATTATACAAATTGAAAATAACTTTTAAACAAGTCACTAACAGATCTTCTAAAACCATAATAATACGGTTTGTCAAGAATATAGAATGTGATGGTCTGTCACATCAAAAGCCTTACTCAAATCCATAAAAATGAAAATCATTGTTTCTTTGTTCTCTTTAGCGATAATGACGTTTTTCATAAGATCTAAAATAGCCATTTCCGTTGGTTTATTCTTACGGAAGCCATATTGATGTGGAGATAGTAAATTGTACGAGTCTAAATATTCTCAAAAAACGTTGGTCTGTTATCAGGTGCTTGTGCGGGATCACCCCCTCCCCCTTAAACAGGGGTGTTATACAACTAATATTTAGCATTGACAGAAATATACCTTTAAAAATACTTGGGATAATAATATGGAGTAAAGTTATGTATATTTGATCTTTAACAAGCATCAATATACGGACAGGAATTTTAAGAATGTTATTATTTGTATTTCTCAGTTTATCAATAATATTCTGGACCTCAATATAAGTAGTACTAATGGTTTTGATAAGGCTAATAACTCCCAAGGAAAACGTAAATATAAATTCATATATTCATAGTTTTTTAATTCCTTAAATTCTATTTTTTTTATGCAGGAAGGAGGGGCCAAGGGTGAACGTTCGCAAAAAAGCCCCCCCCCCACCGCTATAAATAAATAATTAAAATTGAATTTAAACTATAAATAATTAAAATTTAACATATTATAAATAACAATTAGTGAACATTATATAAATTGCTATCTCATATTTTGAAATAAATTTCTTGGATCACCTGAAGATCAGGGCCTCCAGCCTTCTTTAGTTAGCCTTTAAGACTAACTAAAGAAGGCTGGGGGCCCTGATCTTCAGGTGATCCAATTTATTAACCCTTTATGGACGACTGGTACAAATTGGTAACGTTTCAAATACACGTATTCATAAATTAACTACAAAAAATTCTGACATTAAAGGGTTTAAAAACTTTCGATATGTTTTGCTCAAATGATATGAGATTCTTTTTGTTTAATTCTTGCCTATATCAGTTGAGTTAAACGTTGTTCGTTCTTTAAAACACATCCCATTTTCATTGAACATAATTATGAGCTATTGGTATACTATTTTATTTTACCATAATTAAGGTTACATCGTGACCAGTGTTGTAACACCGCTTCCCGTCTAATATCGAAGTTGAGCGACACTGGGTCTGGAGAGTAGTCGGATGGGGGAACCGTCCTATGCATCCAGATTATGTAGCGACCCGTGGTTCGGATCCCACGTAAAGCTGTAGGTCCCCTCAGTTATGTGACCTTAAATGTTACGAAGGAGGTTAAACAACCCCCATCAAATAATTTGGCAAAATTACAAAAACCATTGTTTATGTTTTTCTGTTACATGTTAATTTTCAGTTATAGAGTTATAGAGTTTGCATATATTCTAGTGTGTGTGTATATATATATATATATATATATATATATATATATATATTTATATGTGTGTGTGTGTGTGTGTGTATAAACTAGAATAGGTTAAAAGTAGCAGATAATGCCTAATTATTAAAACCTTTAAATTTGTTATATATACTATATATATACAGTATATAACTATCCTCGGTAGTATAGTGGTCAGTATCCCAGGCTGTCACGCGGGAGACCGGGGGTCGATTCCCCGCCAGGGAGGTAATTCTTTGACCAGCCATGCGTGGCTGGCTACGAGGGCAGGAGGAGATCAGACCAAATCCCGCAAATAAGGCGGGATGCTGGAGAGGGGTCGACCGCAGGTCGATCCTGAACCGTCGTTCGAACCCACACAAAGTAAGTATATATATATATATATAAAACACATACACAGGGTGAGTCAAAAGCCTGGAAACATAGGAACTATGCTTTTCAATGCAAATATACATATATATTTGCACTGAAAAGCATAGTTCTTAGGTTTCCAGACTTTTGACTCACCCTGTATACTCGTATACTGTATATATACACTATATACACACGCACACGAGTGTATATATATATATATATATATATGTGTGTGTGTGTGTGTGTGTAGACGTCATACAAGCACGACTAAGATGACGTCATCTTGGTCGTGTTTGTGTTGATAGAATATCGCTAATTGTGTTGATGGAACAACATTGCTAAGGTATTTGGAAACGTCTCTGCCACCTCAGTAGTCACTACATATATATATAGAGAAGAGTTCCTTGTTCCATGCACGGTCTGTGTGTATCATGAAAGAGCCTCAGGGGACCATTCTGAGTTCAATCCCATATATATATATATATATATATATATGTATGAGCAAAGAACCACAGAGAAACGGAAAAGGAAACACGAAGTCCGAGCGCTTTCGTGATATATTCACATCTTCAGGGACAAGAAAGATGTGAATATATCACGAAAGCGCTCGGACTTCGTGTTTCCTTTTCCGTTTCCCTGTGGTTCCTTGCTTATTAAAAAGATCACGTGTTGTTCTGTGATTTTATTGCATATATATATATATATATATATATATATATATATATAACATTAAATTAATTATAATGATGATGTAATCAGTAGAATAATTAAAGTATTATGATAGATTTAGAAGGCCCGGATGTCGACCTAATTAGATAATTAATTGGTATGAACGTGTACCCTTAATTTCTCAATTAATTTCATTGGAGTCAAATTACAGTGGAATTAGTCGAGATAATTACGAAGATTAGAAAATATACTTTTCATGTTCTGTTCGGGAGACCTTAGGTTCTCCAAAGTTTTGTGTCTTACTTAAAGGTACATAATTTCTTTCAATACTATTAGTGGCACTGTATAAAGAAATCAGGTTTCTTTCAATACTATTAGTGGCACTGTATAAAGAAATCAAGTTAATTATCTACAGTCTTAATCGCAAAGGCGGGGAAGATGTGAAAAAAAACATGAATTTTGAGGCTGAAAAATTTTTCTTAGTTTTTGGAAAAAGTTTTTAGAACGACGTTTCTCCTTATTTAAAGGAAATATCCACAATTTTTTTTTCTTTCTCATCCCCCACCCCTCCCCAATGTCTTCATGTAAAAATTGAGGTGGGGTCACGAATCGAAGTCTCTGACAGCGGGCCATGATTCAAGAAATAATGGTATATAGATCGGGATAGAGGTCCTGAGAAGTAAAATTTAAAAATCTGCGTCGTCTTTGGATTTCTGATAAATTAGTCTCAAACTACTTTAGTCTTTAACTACTTTCGTAAAAGATTTTAACTACATGTTAACCTTCCTACAGGTTAACTTTCCTACAGTTTTAAGAAAATATTGGATCACCTGAAGATCAGGGCCCCCCCAGCCTTCGTTAGTTAGCCTTATAAGGCTAACTAACGAAAATATCACGACTTAACCTAAACAATCGTTACGTCAACTGTACGCCCTTGACGAATGGTTAGGTTAAGTCGTGATATTTTCGTTAGTTAGCTTTATAAGCCTAACTAACGAAGGCTGGGGGCCTTGATCTTCAGGTGATCCAAAATATCCCTTTTCGTAAAAGCTACGAGAATTCTCTTTCAAGTTTATATATCTTTTGATTCTGCAGTTAATTTTGATAGTTCCATTTTACGACTTCGTTTAATATTGCTATTTAGATTATTAACAAGGTCGGTTTATAGTTTCAAAAAGGATTTATTTAAAAAGAAAGGTTTCAAACTACATCGTAGAAAATAGTTTGTTTAGGCTCCGCCCACTTTATTCATCTTCTCTGGATAGACGTGAAAATGAAAGCCTGAAAATATTTAGAATATTAACTACGGAGAATTGAGACGTATCACTTATGCATTTATTAGTTTCATCATAAAGATAAGAGAGAAAAAGGTACTTTCCTGTTATCCCGGACCCCAGACTTTTTGCCAGTTGCCAGACTTCAATTTTGACACAGAATATTCTCGTTAAAACTAACGAAAATATCACGACTTAAACTAACCATACCAACTAATTAGGTTAATTGAATGCCCGGTTAGGTAAACTGTACGCCCTTGATAATTGGTTAGGTTAAGTCGTGATATTTTCGTTAGTTTTAACGAAATATTCTGTGTCAAAATTGAAGTCTGCAACTGGCAAAAAAGTTTGGGGTCCGGGATAACAGGAAATTACCGAGGAAAATTGCATAAATTAATTTTAGTTATATATATATATATATATATATATTAGTGCTGGACCGGATGTCAGTTTTTCGACATCTGCAGATGCGGATACGGATGCGGATCTTTAATTTCAATATCCGCGGATGCGGATCTTTAATTTCAATATCCGCGGATGCGGATGCGGATATTTAGTTAATCTATCAATATAATATAGAATTATGAATATATGACATAATTTTTCAAATTTCGTGATATTACTATTATGGCAGGCTATGCATAAGAATTAAAATTAATATTAATGTTTTCATTATGATAAAAATAATAACTTTCTCAAGAGTTTCAGCCACAGAAAATTCAATGAAACAAGTTTCATTCAATTTTCTGTGTTACCAGGTATTTATATTTTGAGATTTATATATTTGTTTGTTCATTAATAATTAATTAATACTTTACATGAAATGTGCATGACTGGGCCTTATACGCTACTTTATAAGCTAATTTAATTGTAAATTGCATAATTTTTTAGAGGAAATATCCGCATAACATCCGCAGTCAGAAGTGCGAATGCGGATGTTAAAAATGATGCGGATATCCGGTCCACCACTAATATATATATATTATATATATATATAATTATTATATATACACCTTTTCCTTTCCTTTCAACCTTTCAAAGGTTCCGCGCGATGATTCCTCATTTCACGAAGGTGTCGCCCCTCCTCTCGAGTTGGCCTGGTGAAGTAGTGAGTTGGTTTCTTGTACTCTCCACCTCACATAGCCAGGTACGCTCGGCTCATCGGGGATTGTTCTGAGCCAGGCGTCTAATCTTCTTTTGAAGATGTCTACTGCAACACCATTCGTGTTTCTTAGGTCTTTGGGCAGCTGATTCAACAGTTTTAGTTCTCTCACCACAAAACTGTTTTCTTTCGGGGTTAAGGATGTTCCCTGTCTCGCCTTTAATTTGGGAACACGACACAGTCTTCCTTTTCTACTTTCCACCGTTGTTTGGGGAGTTACAGGGTTCAGAGTAAGATTACGGACAAGTTTCTCCATTATTTTCCAAATGCAAATAATGGTGTATCTCTCGCTTCTCCTTTCCACTGAATATAGGTTTAGTTCGCGTAACCTTTCCCAGTAATTTAGTTCTTTGCACCCATTGATCTTGGCTGTGAAGCTTCTCTGAATCCCTTCTAACTGTCTAATGTCTTCTTTTTTATATGGGCATGTTAGGACCGAGCAGGATTCCAATTTGGGTATGATCAGTGTTTTCAGTAGAGGAATCATTACATTCCTATCCCTTCGTTTAAAGGTTCTCAATATCTGCCCCGTTACTCTCTTTGCTCTGCTTACTGCTATCTTATTTTGTGTTTCAAATTTCGCATCATCTGTCATTACAATCCCTAAATCTTTTGCTCTAGAATTTCTCTGAATTTCCTGTCCATTTGGGGTATAATATTCCATGGATTTTAGGTCTTCTCTCTTTCCGTACCTTAACAGCTGAAATTTCTCAGTGTTAAACTTCATATTGTTGTCTTCCGTCCACTTGTAGAATCTGTTCATGTCGGTTTGTAGAGATCCTATATCTTCTGGGTTTCTTATTTTTCTACTGATCTTTGTGTCATTAGCAAAGGATGTTACTGTGCTGTCTCTGGTAACGTTCTCATGTATGTCGGTTAGCATGATTATGAACAGTAGTGGAGCTAATACTGTTCCTTGTGGTACTGAGCTGAGGACTTCCGATTCTGATGAAGATACTCCTTGTATTGTAACGACTTGCCGCCGCTCACTAAGAAAATTATATCCATTTCCCTACTTTTCCTGTTATTCCCATATACTTCAGTTTATGTATTATGATTCCATGGTCACACTTGTCGAACGCTTTGGCAAAGTCTGTGTATATTAATTATATCATAGTTTTCATTACTTTCAAGTGCATCAATAATGTTGTTGTAGTGTTCCATTAGTTGTGATAGGCATGATCTGCCTGACTGAAACCCATGTTGGTTATCATTGAATTTTTTCTGAGTTTCCAAAACGTCATAGATTTTCTGTCTAACTATTCTTTCAAATATTTTAGTGAGATGAGATGTAAGCGACACTGGCCTATAGTTTTTGGCCTCGGATCGATCTCCTCCTTTATATATTGGGACTATGTTCGCGCTCTTCAGGATGCTCGGTATTTCTCCCGTGTCTAGTGATCGTTTCCATATCCAGTAGAGGGGCTCAGCGATTGTATTCTTGCAGTTTTTGATCAGTGTGGCATTCCATTTATCCGGTTCTGCCGCTGAGTGTATGTTTAGTTTCCCTATAGCTTGTGTAATATCATCTGTCGTAAAATCGAAGTCCGTTATATTTTCCCCTTGTAGTTCTTCTTCAAAGAACGCGTTTCTATCGCATATCAATTTGGTAGTTTTTAGGATACTGAAAAATGATTTGTACTGAGCTCTTAATATTTCACATACTTCTGTTAGATCATCAGATAAAGCACTGTTCTCGTTTTTCAAAGGTCCGATAGTCGCAGGTTTTTTCGACTTTCTATTTGCAAAATTATAGAAGTACTTTGAGTTAACCTTTATCGTTTCTATAGCGTCGTCTTCTTTTTCTGTATGCTTCTCAATTAGTTCCTGTATGACGTCGTCGATACTCTGCAGTTTATCATTTAATATTTTTCTGATGTTGTTATCTTTACAGTTACTTAATTTTGCAGTCACTCTTTTTCTCTTTCGGAACACTGCCCTTTTTTGTCTCTCGAACCTGCTTCTCTTTCCTCTTTGTTGTATTTTTGAGACATGTCTTTCTACAATTTCTAACGTCTTCTCCTCTAAAGTCACTAGCATCTCTTCTGTTGTCTTGGCCTCGAAAATGGTTTTCCAATCTATTACTTCCATGCTGGATGCGACATCTTCCCAGTTTATAGCTTTGGAGTGAAAATTAAAAATTTCGGATTTGCTTCTTTCTGTTGTTCGTGTTCTTTCCTTTCCTGTTGCTTTTATATTGGTTGTTATTTCAATGATGTTGTAGTCCGATATTATAGTTGGGGATGTTTCTACATCATCAATTAGGTTGCTGTTGTTTGTAAATACCAAATCTAGGCAGTTGTTTTTTCTTGTGTTTCCTGTTATTTCTTGCGTTAACATAAATTCATCAGCTGGAGGTAGTAGCATTTTTACCTGATCCTGGTCTTCCCGTGTGCCCCCTTTGTCCTGGTGTATACATACATTTTTTCCTATCCTTTTATATTTCATGAATGGGAAACTAAAATCACCACAGAGAAAAATATTTGGGGTTGGAGAGTGTAGATCGTTTACCCAGTTTCTTACCTCTGTAATAGAATCTGAAAATTTTGAGGTTGGCGTGTTTGGGGGTCTGTACATTACAATTAGTACCATATTTAATTTTTCAACTTTTGCTGCTACACATTCTACGTAGCTGTTTGAAGTACTTATAGTCATTTCTGCCATATGCTTTTCGCGTGTGTAAATAACACATTCTCCTTTACGTCTCACTGTTCTGTCGGCTCGGAGGATGTTATAGCTGTCAGTTTGTATTTCTTTTTTGTCAACACAGGAATGATTTCATTTAAGGCCCTGAATGGTGGCTAGGATTATTTTTATTTTTTTCTCTATCGTTTTCACATACAGGTGGTTCAGATTCGTTTTCCAATGGTAGTGCCGGTTTCGTTGCCTTGTGGTCCTCCGAGAATTTGCCTCTTTTTATCTTTGTCGTACCTGTTGTCCCAATAACGCATGAAGTGTCTTTGTGCATGCCTTCTGTCCGGCTCTCGGATTCCTATATTTGTCAGCTGACTTTGTATTTGCTGGATAATATTTAGCAGCTGAATTGTGTTGGCTACGTCTAAAAAATTGGTACCCTTCTTTGATGTTCGTTTTTCCTGTTCACCCGTTGCGTTCCTTTGAGGGTGGTGGTAACGACATTTTTGTCCGTATTTGCACCTCCCATATCTTGCATAGGCGTTGCAAACCGTAAGATGGTGGAACTTGCACTTCTTATAAAATCTGCAATATCCACTTGTGTACTGTGTGTTGCATAATGTGGGATGTGCATAGATGCATTTCCCAACCCGATATTTGCAGTTCCCTTTTGCGTAATATTTACATACGGTATTTTCTACGCTTCTACTTCTTGTTTTCTTATTATTTTCAAAGTTGTTAATTTTGGTATTATCATTGTTTTTCTTTGGCTGATTATTTCCTACGTTTTTAGTTATAATCTTTTTAGCATTTCGCTCGTTGAACAGTTTTACTACCTCGCAACTTTTACTTATTTCTTTTCTTTCATCTATGTCTTCATTCCGTATTATACTGTTTATATTGTTATTCGTTATTTCGTCCTCTCTCTCTCTCTCTCTCTCTCATCCACCCAGTTTTTCGTTGAGATATTTCCGGACTCTTGTGTCCCCATTATTTCATTCTTTTTTGTAACACTCGAGTCTGCTCGAGTGTGTGTATATATATACACAGTATACCAACGTTTAGGACGTATGTTTCACCAGATTAAGTTCACGTTTGAAGAAAAGTTCTAATGTTTTACACAAAGCACCGCTCCGCTCATACACCCATTCTGGGTACGAGCAGCTCGCATCATCATTGGCAAGCACACAGAGAATCAACGTGCTGGCAAGGCTTCCATACGTGGTTCATCACCAATAGCAGCAACAATGCTGTGTTTTCAAAATCAATGTGTGGCAAAGGTTATAATACAGGGCTATTCAAATTGATTCACCTGATTTCAAATGAGAATATTTTTTAATGTTACAAATACAGAGTGATTTGTGATACATCAACCAAAAGAAAAACTGTCCAAATTTTGTCTCTCACCTCATAAATGCTCTATGTGACTTCCCCTAGTTACACGAGCAACGTCGACACGATAGTCGAATTCCTCCCATACTCGCTCCAGCATGTCCGTTGTCACTGACTCTACGGCAGTACAATGCGAGTTCGGAGCTCATCCAAAGATTGGGCAACGGTGGCATGTACACAGTATCCTTAACGTACCCCCAAAGGAAGAAGTCGCACGGTGTAAGATCCGGCGACCTAGGGGCCGATTTACAGCTCGAAAACTGCAACACCCAAACGCCTTCTGCTGTGCGGACTCCATTTTCACACTGACTGTTTGTTGCTAGGCTAGGCCACGGCGTGAATTTGGAGCCCTCTCGCGGTGATCTAGTAAAACTCAGAGATTTCCTCTTTCATGTGGTGTATGCCCAGTTGATGCACGGTTGATAGCTACGGAAGTATTCTCAGTTGAAATCGGATGAATTATTATGAATAGCCCTGTAGTTTACGTGCCTGTGTTGTTAATTTGCATTGCAGATTGTCCTGTCTCTGTAGGTCCAGATGCATAACTCATCATATATATATATATATATATATATATATATATATATATATATATATATATATATATATATATATATATATATGGTGGTCCAAAAGTCCTGCCTCATGGGGGGGGATATCCACTAAAATGAGGCAGGACTTTTGGACCACCCTGTGTATATATGTATATATATGTGTGTGTGTGTGTGTGTGTGTGTATATGTATATATTACGTGCAATCGCGCATATTCATTAAAACAGTTACGTTCTTAAGACTGAAGAATATACAGGGTTCCACATAAGTCAGTGGAAGGTTTCATTTAATCACTACATTTGATCTTACACTGACCTTGGGACAACCCTGTATAAGTCCTTTAAATTAACAGACTAATAGACTACACTTTAAGCCTTTGGGACTTCACTCGTACTGAATAGAATCGTCTGCGTGGTGCGAAACAAAGGAAAATATTTAAGTACCTCTGTAGTCTCTTGGAGGTTAGAAACCTCCTTTTACACCTTTAGATGGTTCTTACGTCATCTTTTCTGAATGGAAATTCTTTCTTTGATTCTTTTTTTCTTTTTCTTTCTTTATTTTTCCGTTTCATAAATTGAAATACGTTTTACATAAAAGCTGAAACTTGTTTCACGCATGGAGAAATGGCTTCAGGATTTAATTTCGGGATTTATATATTGCACAAAAGGAAGATTTAACATTCATATTATTTACTCCATTAATGTAAGCTGAAACCCCATTATTATATTATATATATATATATACATATATATATATATATACACACACAAATATATATATACAATAAAGTTAATTAAAAAAATGTCTTAGTGTTCTGAAATTTACAGTTTTTTTAATGATAGAGTTGGTGGCCTGAATGAACTCAAACTAGTTGTCCCCAATGGGTTTTTTATATATATATATAAAATTGAGTAGGCTTCTTCAAAGAAACCAAGGTGGGTTTGCTAACCTTGTTTAATGAGCGCAATAATGTCTTTGTTCTTTAATCGGTAGCTTATCTATTTCTATGGTAATAATTATAATCTTTCTGTAGCCGTATAACCTATATATTTCTTAGAAATGGAACTTCAACTTCGTAGAATATTTTCTTTTCCTTCATTAGGCCAGTGTACCTGTAAAGAACTCTCTTCTACTATTCTAAATCTACAACCACTGTACAAATCTACATTTTTCTGGAGTAATCTTTTGTTCATGATAGTACAGTATGGTCATTCGAGCAAAACGTAATTTACTTGATCCGAATTTGAGTTCAGACGGAAATATCTCCCTTTTTTGTTTATGATTTTCGTATATATGGATTCAAGAATAACTGAATCTAAGAATAGAGTAAATCAAACATAAAATAGATCTATATATGCGTATATCTTGTAAAGTCAGTCACTCACATTTGAAAATTTTATTCAAAGCAACGATGAAGGAGAACTGAGGACTGTAGAGAGGCAGTCCGTGTTTTGTGAGGTCACAGTATTATACAAGTTCATTCACGAGAGTGAGCATTAATAATGCCAGATTATGCCTGCAGTTTATTATTCCGGTTCTGAAAGAGGGGGCGAGGGGAACGGGGGGGAATATCCATGTACTATTTAAACCGGGTTTCTTTTTTACGAGAATGCAAAGAAGTTCGCAACGTTTTGTTTTCTCTATCAGTTTGCTATAATGAAAACTTAACTTTATATAAACTTAAACAAATATACACTTAAACAAAAGAGAAAAATCAAACAACAAATAAATTGAGGAATATCTTATTTTAAAAACGTTTTCCTGAAAGCAAAAATGTTTTCATACAGAATATTTCTGCATGTTTCTGACAGTCAGAGCAAAATCATTTTTAAAATGATTAGGATTTTCAGACTTCCACTTAATATATATATATATATATATATATATATATTATATATATATATATATATATATATATATATATATATATATATTATTATATTATATACAGGGTTATTCAAAATGATTCATCCGATTTCAACTGAGAATACTTCCGTACCTATCAACCGTACATCAACTGGGCATACACCACATGAAAGAGGAAATCTCCGAGTTTTACAAAATCACCGCGAGAGGGCTCCAAAGCCACGCCGTGGCCTAGCCTAGCAACAAACAGTCAGTGTGAAAATGGCGTCCGCACAGCAGAAGGCGTTTTGTGTGTTGCAGTTTTCGAGCCCCCTAGGTCGCCGGATCCTACACCGTGCGACTTCTTCCTTTGGGGGTACGTTAAGGATACTGTGTACGTGCCACCGTTGCCCACATCTTTGGATGAGCTCCGAACTCGCATTGTTACTGCCGTAGAGTCAGTGACAACGGACATGCTGGAGCGAGTATGGGAGGAATTCGACTATCGTGTCGACGTTGCTCGTGTAACTAGGGGAAGTCACATAGAGCATTTATGAGGTGAGAGACAAAATTTGGACAGTTTTTCTTTTGGTTGATGTATCACAAATCACACTGTATTTGTAATATTAAAAAATATTCTCATTTGAAATCAGGTGAATCATTTTCAATAGTCCTGTGTGTATATATATATATATATATATATATATATAATATTATATATATATAGATATATTATATATAATATATATATTAACGTGAATATATGGTATATCATATTATATGAGACACAATAACAGTCGTGGAAAATTTTAGATTTATTTTTTACTCTATTTCACTTCAATTCCGAGATATCCAGTCTGTTCGAGCTAAATAATTCAGCGTTTTGTTTTACTTATTTCAGTGACTTCCAGAAGAAAGCAGCAATAGTTCAGGATAATATGCTTAACAGCTCTCTCTCTCTCTCTCTCTCTCTCTCTCTCTCTCTCTTCTCTCTCTCTCTCTCTCTCTCTCTCTCATTTGCTTGTGTGTGTGTGTGTGTGTGTGTGTGTGAATGAAAAAAAATATTAAGGTGTACTCTCCATAAATCTTTCTGAGTTTTTATCTGAATTCAAGTCATGTCTGCATTTTATATCAAAGTTAGTCGCTACTGAATATATTTCTGACATAGATTGGGTGTATGAAGCGTCATTATTTTGGAATTTATTTCAATAAAAAATCTGGTGTAAAATAACACTAATTTGGTGTGTTCTAAAAATTATAGCTGACGCCAATTTCATAAATGAATTTGTTAGTTTTTTATTTCCATCACAGCTTTAAATTCATGCTGAAATATGACTTTTGAAATTGTAAATGAAATTGTTCGCCCATCAACAGAAAATAATGAAATTGAATTTAGGTAAAAAAGCTTTGGATTTATGAGAGTGCAAATGAAAAAGTGAAGCTAAAAGAGAGAGAGAGAGAGAGAAAGAGAGAGAGAGAGAGAGAGAGAGAGATGAAGGTTTCGAAAGTGAACAAATCAATAAGTGAAGCGAATTAATTGTCAGATGAAAGATAAATAAACGCTCTCTTATAAACAGAAATAGAAGGAGAAAATATTCAGTAAGATAATAAAGGAGAAGAAAAACATAAAGAGAATAACTAATAAAATGATAAATATATTGAAGGAGAATAAGAATCGAAAGAAAATAAAGAGGAAAAACAAAGTTATAAGTTACAGAAGAAGGTTGAAAGCATATAATAATAATAATAATAATAATAATAATAACAATAATTGAGGAGGAATCTTGGCGCACTCATCATCTTCAGAGAACATATTTAAGCTCCCTAAAGCGCTCTCTCTCTCTCTCTAACCACCTGTTTCTCGCTTAACCGAGGCTCTTCGCCAACAAAAGAAGATAACTACGAAGAGGAGAGTAAAGAAAAAGAATTAAATCTCTTCTTTCGCTTCCTGTTTCTAAAGAACATAACTTTATTCTCTTCAGACTTGTCTTTAAATGCACCAAAAGCGAAGAAATAAGAATTGCTTCTTCGTTTATTTTTGCTTTGTCATTCTTGCCGCGTTCTGCTCGTTCAAATCATTCTTTTCGTTTTTGTTAATGTTTTATTCATGTTATTAATCTTTCTTTTCATACTATTTTGTTCGTGTTATTTTATTTTAATGTTTATTTTCGTATTATTACGCTTTCTTTTGATACTGTTTTGTTCGTGTTATTTTCTTTTAATGTTTATATTTTACTATTACTCTTTCTTTTTATACTATTTTGTTCGTGCTATTTTCTTTTATTGTTTATCTTTGTATTATTACGCTTTCTTTTGATACTATTTTGTTCGTCTATTTTCTTTTAATGTCTATCTTCGCATTATGACTCTTTCTTCCTTGCTGTTGATCATGTAATGCTTACTGTTGCCTTGTTCTGTAAGTTCTTACTGACGTTACTCTTCGCTGACTGATAGTTCAGTTTTTAATCTTAATTGTTTTCTACATAATTAATTTGTCATTGTTGGCACTTTAATTGTACATGACTCTTCTTCCTATTTCTTCCTATTTCTTCCTATTTCCTATACGCAAATCATTCTCTTTTCACAAATTTTCTTTTATTCTTGAGTCTACATATTATTCAGAATTAAAATTGTTATATTTTTCATGTGGAGCAAAAATGTTTGGTTGGAAATTCAGCTCAACGCCATTCTAGTAAGAATTGTAAGAATTAAACTATTGAGTTCCCCCATAAAAGAAGAAAACGGTGTATTCGATGCTTTTAGATTCTGAAAAATCACATGAGCGGTGAATTACATAAAAAATGCCTTTTTTTTTTAAATGGAAAAACATCTTTATGGTGACATCACATTAAGATGTAAAGAGTGATAGAGTAATGTGAAATCGATAGTTTGGAAACGGTCTATGAATTCAGACATCATGGCTCCTCTTTTGGACATTAAGAATTGGGTTATTGATGATTTATTTATTAGCTATGGGATCTATATATTATAGTGGGGGGGGGGGGAGAGGAGAGAGAGAGAGAGAGGCAAGCCAAGTACGAACTTGTAACTTTTCTCGGTTATCGGCAAGTAACTAGCGCCTAATCAGCCAGTTATTTCTAACCGAAAATTAGAACACACCTACCACGAATATGGTGCTATTTCCGCAGGTACTACGGTTACTGTAACCGCAGATACTGTAATTTATGCGTCCGCAAGATCGATTCACCGACAGAAGAATTGCGAGTCAGACTCGTTTTAAATTTACAAACTGAATATATAACAATGTTCCATTTCCATTTATTTTACTGTTTACACTGTCACAGTGACTAATTTGTAATTAAATTAAAAATGTAAAAGCGATATTTCTCTCTCTCTCTCTCTCTCTCTCTCTCTCTCTCTCTCTCTCTCTCTCTCTCTCTCTCTCTTGTAGATTGTTAAGTTTCAAAAAGGAAAAGTTGACTTCCATTTAAACATTTTCAAGAGAAACTGATAATGTTTGGTGTTAAATGGAATAACGTTTTCCATTTTCGAGGACAAAGCTTTTTTAAACAAAATAAATCGAGATAAATATACCATTTGTTTTTAAGTGTAGATACGAGTAAATATTGAAAGGGAAAATCTTTATGTTGAATGTCTAGTGACAAAACTTTTAAAATTTTAAATTTATCTTAAAAATTTTAAAATACCAATCCTTCTTGAGCCCTTTTTTTTTAATGTTTATCCTAATAACCTTGTTTTAACCCTTTCAGAACGACTGGTACATATTGGTACCGTTTCAAATACACGCATTCATAACCCTACAAAAAATTCCGGCTTTAAAGGGTTAATGTAATGATCTGTAATCTATCTTTTAAATTCTTTTGATGTAACATTTCGTTTTATAATGTAAAGTTTACCCTTTTAACCTTTTAAGACCGAAAGTTTTTTGTAGGTGTAAATTATGAATTCGTGTATTTGAAACGCTACCAATTTGTACCAGTCGGCCTTAAAAGGTTAAATTATTGCCATTATTAAACTGCATTTTTTCCAGCAGTCAATAAGTAGCTGGTATTCAGTTTAAATTCACGTACAGTGAATTTAATTCCAATTAAATCCAAGTTAAATGTTAAATAAAGACTAAATAATTAATATTAATGATGCAATTTACACACAACAATGATACTGAGTTTTAAAAAATAGGTAATATTAAAAATTGTCATTAATTTATTATTCCTTGAGCAAAAGCAAAGTAAAATTTTATATATTATTTATTCTGAAAGCTAAATCATACCGAATTCTTGGTATTTTAGATATTTCTTTTAGATCATTGGCTAATGTATTGTTTTTATTTTTCAAAGGTTCGATAGTCACGTGATTTTTCGTTGTCCGTTTTTCAAAATTATAGAATTATTTTTGATTAACTTTATACCGTTTCTATAGCGTCACCTTCTCTCTTTGTATGACCCTCAATTAGACCCTGTTTGTCGCGATCTACCCTCTCTAATTTAAATTTATTATTTTTTCTGATGTTGTTGTCTTTGTAGTTCCTTAATTTTTCAGCCACTCTCTTTCTCTTGCGGAATACTGACTTCTTTTGTCGTTCAAATTTGTTTTTCTTTCCTCTTTGTTGTTTATTTGGGACATATTTTCCTCAACTTCTAGCGTCTTCTCCTTGAAGTTATTAGCATCTCTTCCGTTGTCTTAGTCTTAAAGATGGTATTTTAGTCTATTGCTTCTTTGCTGGAAGAAATAACTCCCAAGTTTATAGCCTTTGAATAAAAATTTAAAATTTCGAATTTGCCTTTCTCTGTGTATGTTTTATTTCCTTGTTGTTTTCATATTGGTTGTTATTTCACTGATGTGATCTTTCAGAGCATGAAAGGTTGAGGATATTTCTATGTTATCAATTAGGTTGCTGGTGTTTGCAGTGTGGAAGTCCATCCATGCAAATTGTGGTACGTAATTGCTTGTTTGTGTAAGAAATTTTAATTATTTCTTAAAAATTGTGCTTCCGCTTCGCTTTTGAACATTTTACTTTCATAAAATGTATGATTATATATATATATATATATATATATATATATATATATATATATATGCACTAAAATCACAAAATAACACGTGACCTTATTAATAAGCAAACAACACAGGAAAAGGAAACACAAAGTCCGAGCGCTTTCGTGATATATTCACATTATCAAGGAGGAACAGAAAATAGACGGAGATTACAAAGTAAATGAGTTAAATAGACAAGCAAAAAATTCACAATCGGCACCTCAAATTAAAGGCCTTAAAGCCCTCTAAAGATTTTTTCAATTGATAACATAATCTGTAGGCAGCTAAATTACTAAATAAAAAAAGATATACTGTATAGATGAAATTAGACAAAAAAAAACAATACAGAGAACAAAAATTATTATAATGGTTATTAACACTAATTTAATTAAAACAGGCAATTAATTGGCAAGAATTTAATGAAAAACAAATAGATAACGTAGATAACAAATAGATAACATAATCTGTAGGCTGATTAATTACTATAGATGAAATTAGACAAAACACCAGTACAGAAAACAAAAATTATTATAATGGTTATTAACACTAATATTTAATTGAAAGGAAATTAAGGCCCGAAATTAATGAAAACAAAGGGAAAGTTGCCATCGTCTTACAGAATTATTACAAAATTTCACAAACAGTCTGGAAAAAATTGTTTTCCCAAAAGCAACCCAGTCAAAAGTCCAATAAACCCCCAGCAACCAAAGATTATACACAAAATATTACAATTAAAATAGACACATAAGAATGTTAACAGTTCTTACAATAATATTTATTTATTTAACCAGGGCAAACCATTAAGGGGCAAGAATGCAGTTAAGAAAACAGTAGGCCCTTCGCCAGCTTTCTGACAATGCACGAATCTAATTTGTACAACCCAGGGCTAATATTAAGGACCAAATCCGCATTATTCTTGATCACACTTGATTCCAGTATATTTCTGCTAACAATAGATTTACTAAACCTTAATTTGGAAGCATTTTTCCAATCAATGGGATGATTAGTATCTCTTACGTGAATGAAAATGGCGTTAGATTCCTGGCCACTTCTTATACTGTATTGATGCTGTTTAATACGTAACTCAAGGGTCTTACCAGTTTGGCCAATGTAAAATTTATTACATATTGTGCAAGGGATTTTATATACACAACCATGTTCACTTAAAGGGGAGTTCTTAATCAATGAATTCTTAATTACATCTAAATTTTTGAACGCAATATTTACGTTAAAAGTCCTCAGCAGATTCGGCAGATCAAGGAAATTTTCTCTGAATGGTAACACTAAAACATTTTTTGTGTTATAAGGAATCTTATCCTTTACTTCGTAGAAGGTTTTCTTTGCCATTTTTAAGGACTTATCTATGCAGTTCTTTGGGTATTTTAAATCAAAAGCAATTTTGTATATTTTACTAATTTCATCGTCAATGAACTCAGGGCTACAAATTCGTAGGCCTCTTAGAAACAAAGTAGAAAGAACGGATCGTTTTACATTAATGTGGTGATCAGAATAATAATGTATATAGGAACAATTATTAGTGGGTTTTCTGTAAATATTGTACTTAAACTTTTTTCCAGACCTATATATTAAAACATCTAAAAAAGGGATCGAAGAATCTTTTTCTATTTCAACTGTAAAATTGATAGAGGGAATTAAATTATTAAGTTTGGGTAAGAATTCATTGAGATTTAAAGTCACTGGCCAAAGACAAAGAACATCATCTACATATCTAAACCATGGAACATAATTTGGCAGAATCTTCCTTAATAACTTACTTTCAAAAAACTCCATATATAAGTTACTCAAAATGGGGGAGAGAGGGTTTCCCATCGCCATACCAAATTTCTGTCTAAAATATTCATTATTGAACACAAATTTTGAGTCTACTATGCACAGCTTAATTAATTCTATAATTGTGCCACAGGTAATGGCAAATTATGCTTAACCAATTCTTCCGAAAGAAACACTAATAGATCCTCCACCGGGACTCTTGTAAATAAAGCGGTAACATCAAAGCTTACCAATCTAAAATTGTAATTGACACTGATACTATTTAATTTTTCCACAAGGTCTACATTATTATTTATGTGTGATTGTGAAATTGTGCCAAGGAGAGGATTAAGAATGGAGACAAGCCATTTGGATAGCTTATATGAGATAGATCCTATAGAACTAACAATAGGCCTTGCAGGATTATTTGGCTTATGAGTTTTAATCAGGCCATACAGTTTTGAGTACTTCACCGTCATTACCTATATGTATGGCCTGATTAAAACTCATAAGCCAAATAATCCGCAAGGCCTATTGTTAGTTCTATAGGATCTATCTCATATAAGCTATCCAAATGGCTTGTCTCCATTCTTAATCCTCTCCTTGGCACAATTTCACAATCACACATAAATAATAATGTAGACCTTGTGGAAAAATTAAATAGTATCAGTGTCAATTACAATTTTAGATTGGTAAGCTTTGATGTTACCGCTTTATTTACAAGAGTCCCGGTGGAGGATCTATTAGTGTTTCTTTCGGAAGAATTGGTTAAGCATAATTTGCCATTACCTGTGGCACAATTATAGAATTAATTAAGCTGTGCATAGTAGACTCAAAATTTGTGTTCAATAATGAATATTTTAGACAGAAATTTGGTATGGCGATGGGAAACCCTCTCTCCCCCATTTTGAGTAACTTATATATGGAGTTTTTTGAAAGTAAGTTATTAAGGAAGATTCTGCCAAATTATGTTCCATGGTTTAGATATGTAGATGATGTTCTTTGTCTTTGGCCAGTGACTTTAAATCTCAATGAATTCTTACCCAAACTTAATAATTTAATTCCCTCTATCAATTTTACAGTTGAAATAGAAAAAGATTCTTCGATCCCTTTTTTAGATGTTTTAATATAGGTCTGGAAAAAAGTTTAAGTACAATATTTACAGAAAACCCACTAATAATTGTTCCTATATACATTATTATTCTGATCACCACATTAATGTAAAACGATCCGTTCTTTCTACTTTGTTTCTAAGAGGCCTACGAATTTGTAGCCCTGAGTTCATTGACGATGAAATTAGTAAAATATACAAAATTGCTTTTGATTTAAAATACCCAAAGAACTGCATAGATAAGTCCTTAAAAATGGCAAAGAAAACCTTCTACGAAGTAAAGGATAAGATTCCTTATAACACAAAAAATGTTTTAGTGTTACCATTCAGAGAAAATTTCCTTGATCTGCCGAATCTGCTGAGGACTTTTAACGTAAATATTGCGTTCAAAAATTTAGATGTAATTAAGAATTCATTGATTAAGAACTCCCCTTTAAGTGAACATGGTTGTGTATATAAAATCCCTTGCACAATATGTAATAAATTTTACATTGGCCAAACTGGTAAGACCCTTGAGTTACGTATTAAACAGCATCAATACAGTATAAGAAGTGGCCAGGAATCTAACGCCATTTTCATTCACGTAAGAGATACTAATCATCCCATTGATTGGAAAAATGCTTCCAAATTAAGGTTTAGTAAATCTATTGTTAGCAGAAATATACTGGAATCAAGTGTGATCAAGAATAATGCGGATTTGGTCCTTAATATTAGCCCTGGGTTGTACAAATTAGATTCGTGCATTGTCAGAAAGCTGGCGAAGGGCCTACTGTTTTCTTAATGCATTCTTGCCCCTTAATGGTTTGCCCTGGTTAAATAAATAAATATTATTGTAAGAACTGTTAACATTCTTATGTGTCTATTTTAATTGTAATATTTCTTTCGTGTATAATCTTTGGTTGCTGGGGTTTATTGGACTTTTGAACTGGGTTGCTTTTGGGAAAACATTTTTTCCAGACTGTTTGTAGAAATTTTGTAATAATTCTGTAAGACGATGGCAACTTTCCCTTTGTTTTCATTAATTTCGGGCCTTAATTTCCTATTTCAATTAAATATTAGTGTTAATAACCATTATAATAATTTTTGTTTTCTGTACTGGTGTTTTGTCTAATTTCATCTATATAGTAATTTAGCAGCCTACAGATTATGTTATCTATTTGTTATCTACGTTATCTATTTGTTTTTCATTAAATTCTTGCCAATTAATTGCCTGTTTTAATTAAATATTAGTGTTAATAACCATTATAATAATTTTTGTTCTCTGTATTGTTTTTTTTGTCTAATTTCATCTATACAGTATATTTTTTTATTCATTTTATTTAGCTGCCTACAGATTATGTTATCAATTGAAAAAATCTTTAGAGGGCTTTAAGGCCTTTAATTTGAGGTGCCGATTGTGAATTTTTTGCTTGTCTATTTAACTCATTTACTTTGTAATCTCCGTCTATTTTCTGTTCCTCCTTGATAATGTGAATATATCACGAAAGCGCTCGGACTTTGTGTTTCCTTGTGGTTGTTTTCTTATATATATATATATATATATATATATATATATATATATATATATATATACTGTGTGTGTGTATATATATATATATATATATATATATATTAGTATATATATATATATATTATATATATATAATATATATATATATATATATCTATATATATTATATAGTATATATATATATATATACAGTATATATATATATATATATATATATATATTATGTATTATGTCGTCAACTCCATGGCCGGAGCAGGTATTCCTGGAGCGGAGTCATCGGAGTGAGGCGAAGCCGATGCATACCTCACTGGAGCGCAGTGGAGCTGGGACAAGAAAGCCGGAGCACTGCCAACTCCAATTAAAATATTAAGAAAACAGTATATATTTACAAATTTTTCATTTGATTATTTACCAAAATTCCTCCAGTTACAGTTTAATTCAGTTACATGAGCTCAATTGCTCTTTCTGAAGGTTTTATTAATGTTGGTCATTTATTAGATATAAAGGTTAAAAAGTATTACGTTTATATTTGCATATTTTAGCGCACTTTAGCGGTCTCTCATCTGGACAGGATTCGGCGTCTGCTCGTGGAAGGACGAAACCTATTTTTTTTTTTTCACTCAAAATTCAAAATTCTTTGTTTATTAAATAAATGTTACAGTTTCTGCTATGTCGCAATAATATACAATGAGCAATATTCAGTTCAATTATTTATCTTATTTAATTTGGTCCTTAAGCTTTAGAGTTTACTGAGAGGTAAAAAAAGAAAGGTAAACACACACACACACACACACACACACACATACACACACACACACATACACACACACAAATAGCAAGAAGGTGATGTAAAAATGTTTCGAATTCAATGAAAGTCGTCAACACGAAACTTCTGTCGTCAACGTTTATCGAATTCTTCTTAAATGCATATTCAGAGTATGAAAAGTTCCGAACTCGAGTTTCGGTGGAAATTTCATCCCCGCAAGAGCTTCATGCATGGTAACCAAATCACGTGACGTCAAAGTTGTTGTTTTTTCTATTTATGTTTAAAATATTTAAGATTTATTTATTATTTAAAGTTTTACTGATTAAAAAAACAACAACGCCAAAATAGTCGCCATTTGAACGAAAATTTCTATTGAAATCAACAGCGGAAGACTTAAGTCGTAATAAACTTAGTTTTAGAACTGAAAACAAGATACAAAATTCCTAAACTCTAATTAACTAAGTATGATCGTCTTTCTATTCTAGTTAAGTTTACAAACAATTCAACATATGTCTTACTTTTAACCAGTTTCCGAAAACTTCGACCAAAGCGTCTTCACAAGTTCTTTTGCCCTACAACTTCCTCTCATCCTAGTTCCTCAAACGATACATTGTGCACCTGATTCGCATATTTAAAGAAGTCACAACGCAAAACCGGGTTACGTCGTATCCAATGTCGTAACACAGCTTCCCATTGATCAGCGAAGTTAAGCGACTATATAGCTACCCGTTGTTCGGATCTCCCGTAAAGCTGTAGGTCCCCTCCTCATATAACCTTAGCTGTTGCGAAGGCGGTTAAAAAAAACCATCACTTCATTTTCACAACACAAAATCATCTTTTAAGTAGTTCCTATAGCGCATGCGCAATTCCCTTTTTTTCTTCTGATCTTATAATGATCCCTCCGCCCTCACGAATCAAATCCTTTATATATATATATATTATATATATATATATATATATATATATATATATATATATATATAAACCCTCAGGGAAAGGAAATGAAAGTTTCAAGTACTTTCGTATAATTTCAACACTTCTTGAGGAAGTAGGCGAAAGTTCTTGGTGTATTCACTTCCTTTCCTTGCGGGGTTATATTATTAACATAATTACGTGTAGTTAACTACTGTGTGATATATATATATATATATATATATATATATATTCGGTTTCAGAAGTCCTGTCCTCCTGTGAATAAAGATAGAGACAGAGCAAGATTATAGATTTAAGTTACTATGGCAACCAATACTTCCTTTTTGAAGGCGTATTTGACGAAACTGTAACTGTTATTGTTTTTAAATTAAAAAGCATTCGCTGATTTTAATAATAATAATAATAATAATAATAATCACAGTAATTACTACTATAATTCACCGAAAATGTGTCTGTCTGTCTGTCTGTCCGTCCGTCTGTCCACGGAAAAAAACTTTTACGTTTCTGAACCGATTTCGACTAAACTTCGTATGGTGGATGGGGGTGATGAGTAATGAACGAAAATATATGTGTGACAAGCGCTCCCCCCCCCCCATCAATTACTGGGCCCGAAGGCCCCAGCACGGCACTAAAACTACAGAAAAGAACGCAGCTATGAAAATCTTGAGCTTCACATTGTGCCAATATTTGTGAAGCTTAAGATTTCATGACTATAGTTTTAGTGACCAAACAAATGGACCCCAGTAATTGGGGGGGTGACCGCAGTCACTCCCAATTACTGGAGGTCCAATTATTTGGCCAATAAAACTATAGGAAAGAACGCAGTCATGAAAATTTACGCTTCACATTGCTGCCCGTAATAATAATAATAAAAATTAATGATGGCAAATACTGTAAAGCGCAGGGCCAGACTTGAAGAATGACTTCTTTCCCATGGTCAATTGTATGTGGCTATGAGCCGTGTAGGAAATCCTGAAAATCTGAACGTCGTATCATCAGCACGAAAGACCAGGGATAAATGTGGAACATTTACAAATAATGTGGTCTTTCATGAAGTACTGAAGTAAACCATAAATCGGTAGTTCATACATGTTCAAAATAAATTCTACTATTATTATCATATCTATGCTCCAGCTGCCCCAATTACTGGGCCCGAAGGCCCCAGCACCGCAGGTTTAGCTAAATGATTCCCGTAGGGCCTGTTTAGCTAGTAATAATAATAATAATAATAATAATAATAATAATAATAATTAATTATTATTATTATTATTATATTATTATTAATAATATTATTATTTCTTAAAATGTGATATCAAATAAATGGCTTCCATAAAAAATCTCCGTATTTGTTGGTTGCCATGGTAACCTAAAATTGTCATCTTTTTTCTCCTCATTTCACGGGGAAGAACATAAGACTTTCCGCAAGAGAATATATATATATATATATATATATATATATATATATATATATATATATATATATACACACACACACACACAGTATATATCTAACATGCTCGTAATCTATTAATCTATCAACCTGTTCTGTCCAGTGAGGCACTTGATTTGGTACAAGATTAATAACAGAATACAATTAGGTTCAACAGCAACAGAATATATACTGTGTGTGTATATATATATATATATATATATATATATATATAAGCTATTATTCGGGTCATTCCTACTGAATTTGAACTTAATTTTATTAAAAGAGGTTTCAGAAATTTCATTTTGCTATGAAAGCTAAGCTATTTAGACTTTAAGTGATAAGCTCACAATATTAAAGTCCGTAATGAATTAATTTGAAAGAGTAAAGTATAAAACCTATAAAAATTTATACCAAGTCTACATAAGTAATATTGGTTTCTTTGTATGGTATTGATATATGATACCTTCGATGGTGATCTTGCATTTGGTACATCAATATTGATAAATAATTTAAGATTAATACATACTTTAACTATTAATAATACTTATTTACTCATTTATTTATTTATTATTAATATAATAATAAGTAGGTATTTATTTTAATAAGAGCCCAGTAAAGCCTAAAGCTTAAGGGCCAAGTTAAATATTAAATAAATAGTGCAGCTTCACAATTATTTATGTCATTGAAATTGTAAAACCAATGGATTTATTCTATTATTAATAAAGGTTATTCAAAAAATAAGTAGAGAAGTGATTTTTTTCTCTTGTAATTAGTATATATATATATAATATATATATGGTACAGGGAATCTGTGTAACTAGGGATTTCATGAAATCTCTAAAATGTTGAGGGATTTCGTGTAGGGTTAAGTCGTGATATTTTCGTTAGTTTTAACGAAAATATCACGACTTAACCTAACCAGTCATCAAGGGCGTACAGTTGACCTAACCGGGTATTCAATTAACCTAACCGGGCATTCAATTAACCGGCATTCAATAATTTCCCCGTAGGTTTAACGAAAATATCACTACTTAACGTTACATGAAATCCCTGAACATTGGGATTTCATGAAATCCCTAGTGTGTGTGTGTGTGTGCATATATATATATATATGTATTTGTGTGTGTGTGTGTGTGTGTGTGTGTGTGTAAGTTTTATTTTTTATAATAATAAAATAAATAAATGTTCACACCCATTAGACTTACAGATCCCTTCATAAAATGTAATAAGGAAAAATAAATAGGGAAAAGCAGTTACGAAAAAGCGTGATTAATTTTATCCTTTAAATTACATTTTCTTCTCTCTCATTCCCACAATAAAAGTCGAAAATAAATCCTTATAAAGAAGCGTTTAAAGCCTTTTACACTACAGTGACCAACAGACTTTTGCTCGAACTACTGAAAATAATTTATATTAACTCAATAGCGTAATATATATATATATATATATATACCTTTGGTTTGGTTAGCTTCCGCCCGAATTGTTTATTCTGACGAAGGTCAAGCTTTTCACTCCACCTTAGACCTACAGTTTAACGTGGAATCCGAACCACGCCCCATCAGCAGCCCAGCGTCTTAACCACTAGGCCACCTAGGGTACCCATTTATCTACCAACCACTTTCTTTATTGTGTGGAAGGATGAACAGCTGGGTTTTGCTGCGCGCCGGCTGCCGTTGGGTCTCGAACCCGGGGCCGATGGATTCGTAGTCAGCGACGCTAACCACTACACCACCGAGGCGCTTGTATATACAGTATTATATATATATATATAACGACGCTTGTATAGAAGAACGTTCCGCACAAGATGAGGAGGGAGAACGAACAAATACTGTGTTGTTTGCAGTTAAAATGTATATATGTGCGGCATGCGGGAGGTGCCCCCTCAGGGCATTGGTTTCTGCTCGTATGTAGGAGAATTACGACTTCTGATTAATCGAGGCCCATGGTATAGTGGATAGCATATCTGACCGGCAATCGGAAGATCCCGGGTTCGATTCCCGGGTGGTTACCTCATTTTTCATTTGTTCGTTCTCTCTCCTCATCTTGTGCGGAACGTTCTTCTATACAAGCGTCGTTCTTTACATTAATTATACTGTGTGTTGTTTGCAGTTAAAAAAAAAAATATATATATATATATATATATATATATATATACTGTATATGGGATGCATTTCACAATTAAACACGTAAAATGAATGAATGATGCAAACCTACAAGGAAAAAGAAAAATTATTCCAAGGCCTTTCGTGTATTCAGAAAGGCGTCCCTGACGAGGTGTACTTCTGAATACACGAAAGAGCTTGGAATCTTTTTTCTTTTTCTTGTGGGTTTGCATCATATATATATATATATATATATATATATATATATATATATATATATATATATATATATATGTGATACACACAGACAGTGCATGGAACAAGGAACTCTTCTGGGATAATTAAATCTGACGTGAAGGCATCGAGTCTTTTGCTTATTGAGGTTCTAAATGTAGCATGGCTAGGTGCTTTAAACCCTAGATCCATGTCCCAAAGCTGGGTCCTGTCTGCTTTGCAGATAGCTGGTGAGGGAAGCTATATTTATGGGACCTCTTTGCGAGTGACCCGTGCCCACGTCGGGCTAGCATCATGAAAAAGAAAAAACTATGGTATTTGTCATTTACCATTACTTATTCGGACTATAGTGGATTTAATTATCCGGAAGAGTTCCTTGTTCCATGCACTGTCTGTATGTATCATAAAAAACTCAGGGACCATTCTGAGTTAATTCCCAATATATATATGTATATATATATATAACTCTACAGAGCTACTTATAATTATTTCTAAAAAATAATAGAATAATTACTCATCAAATTCAACCAAAACAAAATAAAGAAGCTTTGATCAAACCACAAATAAATAAAGTGAATTAAGGATTTTTAAAAATGTTCTGAGTGCTCAACCCGCGGACATACATATACATATATTCGACATCGTCGCTACAACACGGTTACTAAAATTCATCCAGCACTGCAATCAACACATGATCGCAGAGAACTCAACCACTGAGAAAGACTACGTAAATTAAATTCATATTCGCTGGAAAGAAGAGAGAGATATAACATAATTTACATATGGAAAATAATAGAAAAACTGGTACCAAAACCTCAATCCCAATTAACAGTAACAGTTTAACACCCAAATAATACTAGAGAAATAGGAAAGGTAGAATGTGTAGTGTCCCGAAACTAAAGGCGAGACAAGGAACACCCTCAACTCAAATAGCTTGGCTGCCAGTGGGCCAAGACTATTTAAATAGGTTCCCAAAGACATCAGGAACATCACTGGTGTCAAAGTTGAAGTTTTCAAAGGAAGATTAGACTTCTCGCTCAGGATGGTACTGGGTGAGCGGTTGTGCGTGGTTATGCGAGATGGAGGTCGCGAGAGAGAGACCGACTCTCCTCCACCAGGCCAGGCCTAAAGTTGGGGCCACCAGCTTGACCTTCGTCAGAATGATGAACAATTCGGGTAGAAGTAAAATTAAATTTTAATTAAGGTTATATAAAGGTCATCAGAAACAATTTCATCACATTTTTTTATAAAACGTTTTGGGACGCTTTGTATCGTCAAACATAGGTGGATCCAGAGGGCGGGGTTTCCAGGGGACTCAATTGAAGCGATGGGGCTTAATTGAAGCAACGTGGACATAAGCATTCAAACATTTTATCTAATTTAGTTTAACCATGATGTATGTGATCTCCAAATTAACCCCCGTTGCTTCAATTAAGCCCCCTAGCCTCCCCCTATGGATCCGCCTATGCGTCAAACTATCTAAAATAATAACCTATAATTAAAATTACTAAAGTTAAAAGGTGAACGAAATTAAAAATTAAAAAAATTAAAATTAAAATACTTGAATATATTAATGATAAATGACTGATTAAATTAATCAAGCTTTATAAAAGTCATAAAAAATAAGTCATAAAAAAAAATTTGGACATAGTTTAAAGTCCTTTTATTAGATTCACTTTAAATACACGATACCCCATTAAGAGATACACGGATTAAGAAATCAAATGTTGTGTATTTAATTGAAATATATTTTAAAAATTTGTTTTACGCTATTAAATTTTATGATGTCGGTTTTCTTTGATGACTGGACCATATTTGATGATGAGTTGAAGATTTAATGGAAGGGCGTCAGCCAGATTTTCATATTATATTTCCCTCGATGTCAGGAAATGATTTAAAAAAAAAAAGAGAACTTCAGTATTGAAAATAACGGAGCCAGGAAAGGTCATAGTGGTGGTTGATCCATTATACGTCCTTTCATTCGCGGTGGGTCATTTAGATGGGCGTTGACACCATCAGCCGGGAAATATAAGATCATATCGAATGAACACCATATATTAATGTATTTTAAGTGTAATAACCGCGTTTATCTTTTCCGTCTCATTGAAGTATGGTTATGCAGGTTGTCCATAAATTATCTTTACAAATTCAATTGAAATTTAATTGAATTTGTAAAGGTAATTTATGGACATCCTGTATATTGCGCTTAACATGCATTTATATGTTCTATGGAAGCGATGGAGTTGAATGGAACATGGTCAAACAGCGTAAAAATTGGCCTCGCTTGAACGAACCTTTTTGAGGGTTCAGGATGACGTGAAATCACGCGTCGCTGGTTCGAGTCCATTTGTAACTCCTAGTTTTCATTTAATAATGCTCTTCCCCTTTCCATTGATGCCATGCAGTCGAGCCGAATAAAATTACGAACAGTGGCCTTGTCACTGTTTCTCCTCCCTCAGAATGGCCTCGGATCGTCCTTGGCTAGTTTATAAATGTATATAGTAATTCTATGAAATACAAGTCCGGTTCTATTATGGTTGATTGTGGTTGATTTCGAGTCTTTGTGGTTGAAAGGATAGTCGTTATCTAAATTATGGTCCCTATAACAGAGGATTTGGAAGGTTCATTTAGATACTGGTGGCGTCCTATTCTATGATCTTTCTTCGTATTCCAAGTGTATAAGATTGACCCTCGGAAGTCCTAATGTTGTCGCTGACCAGCATCCAAAATTAGGTATGAGGAGAATGGAGATTTTATCTTTTTAAAGAAAATACAATTTCAACGAATAACTACTTAAAAAAATATTCAGAATTATTTGCGGATAGAAATGGATAACGGGTTGTTTATTTCCTTTTAGCTCGTCGAATATTTTTAACATCGTACGCGTGGCAGGGTAAATTAGAAAATGAGTTGAGAAGAGAATTGTCATATTTTATTCGTGCTTGTAGAAAATTACTGAAAGTCATGTAAATAAGTATCAGATCCATATGATTCAGAGAGGAGAGTCAACTTGTAATATTATGGTGAGTGAGAAATTCATCAAACTGTGAAAGAATTTAAATGTTTTGGGTGTTTGGCAGTGGTGTAGTGGGGCCGCAACGGGCGGTACGGCGTTTCTGCACTTATTCTTTAGACGGAATGGCACTCCATTATTTTTTACTCTAACAAGACCAAACCTCTGAATAATCTGACATCACTGAACATTTTTTAAAATCATGATGCATAATTTAAAAAAAAATACGTCTAATTTTAAGGTATGTATGTTCTACAAATTTTGATGTAACTAATGAGATGATAGGTAAGTTTAGTGGTAGCATTTATTAAAATTTATCTTACAGACATATATGTAACTTTGAATATCAGTTACAGTTTAACTGTCTGAACTATATGCCAATGAAGGAATATAGATTTTGATATTTGTATTTCTGAAATACAGAATGTATGTACTCAAATATACAAAACTCTGGTCTTTTTTTGTAAGCTTGGACTACACTACTATATATATATATATATATATATATATATATATATAATTTTTTTTTCCTCTAGGACTACACCACTGGTGTTTGGTTGCCAATAGAGGTACGAGTGCATTGAAAAGTGAAACCAGAGTGAAGCAGGGCAGAGAAGTTACGGGCGCAATAAACCCCCCTGGTAGGAAGGAAGTGTTTAAGGGTAAATGTAACAAGAGATTTACACGAAGGTGTATGGGCGCTAACACTGAAGTATGAACGTGAACTGCTTAAATGCTTCGCATGACAGTTTGCAATCAAAAGTGAGAGCTACTGAGGTGAATAATTTGAGAAGTATGACTCGCATAAAACGGGGTCACCGCATTAAAAACAAGTAAAAATGTGTCCAGGAAAAGTGTGGAGTGAAAAAAAGGGAGTGAATATGAGAACAGAGGAGAATATGCTGCGTTGGCATCGTCATGTGGAGAGAATAAATAATGAAATAATTATTAAAAAAAAAGGTGTGGAGCAGTAACTGTAAATATGTGAAAAGTAGAAAAAGGCAAAAAATAAAGAACGACGTATTTAGTAAATGTGTGAATAAACTTGAAGTTGATATAAATGTAATACAAAATTTATGGGGAAAGAAAGCGGACGGGAAAAGCGGTTTTTGGAAGGTGTGTAAATAAAGAATGATTTTTAGATTTATGAAGAAACGAAAGAGGTTTTATAGATTTCCGTTATTCCTCTACGTAACCTTTTTAGGAATTCCCATAAATTAAAGAAAAATTAATATTCGCCCTTGGCCCCTCCTTCCTGCATATAAGAAATATATATATATATATATATATATATATATGCTCAGCTTCGCAAATGTGTGCTACCCGCAATGTCCCGAGCTTCCCGGAGGTAACAAGACGTGCTCAACACAGTCTAATGCAAAGAATTAAAAAATCAACTAACCCGATCATCCAAGCTATCCATGAGTCCTGCCATTTATCCTCTAAGGTCTAAGCTATGGACTTCTTGGTACGAAAACGTCTGTCTGTAGTTCCACTTAACTTCGACAGTGCAGTATTATTTCTAACCAACTGTATATATTTCTATCCTTAGTATATGAACTGTCATTGTATTAATAATATCTGTCATATGGACTATAGTCTGCCAATAAATCTTTTCATTTTCATTTTCATTTCATATATATATATATATATATATATGGGATGAATTTCACAATTAAACACGTGAAATGAATGAATGATGTAAACACACAAGGAAAAAGAAAAAGGGCTTGGAATCATTTTTCTTTTTCCTTGAGGTTTTACAACATATATATATACAGTGTGTTTCTAAAGTAACCATCTATTTTGCGAAATAATATGAATTATAAAAAAAACACCTTTAAAACATGAAAATATATATGTATATTTGTAAGCTTGGCACACATTGTTGCTCTTCGTGGATAATCTTCTTCTTGTAAGTTGTGGAACATTTGAATGTGGTATGGCTTTTTCTTTAAATCATAATGTAGAATTCTGTAAACCGTTGTTTGTGGAATTTCTAATCTGTGGGATGCCCTCCGAATCGATAATTGTGGATCCTCTTCGAATGCTTCTTGAACAGATTCGATTCTTTCGTGAGATCATCTTGGCCGTCCAGATCTACGCTCGTCATGCACAGATCCAGTCCTCATAAATTTGTTTACTAATTCGCGAATAGCCTGGTCTCTAGGGCCTGTTTTACGAAACCTTCTCTCAAACTTTTCTCTAATTTCATTGCGCTTCATGCCTTTTATCCTGCATGTTACTACATAAACCCGTTCTTGCACATTCATCATCAATGATATGGGTCTGAAAATAAAATAAAATAATTAACAAAAAATCGTGTAAAGCAATTGAAATATTATAAATACATGAATTTTGTATAACAATGCACATACCATTATGCCAATATAACAATTGTTTAAAATCCCCCTATTTCACCAAAATAGATGGTTACTTTAGAAACACTCTGTATATATATATATATATATATATATATATATATATATATATATATATATATTGGGTATTAATTTAAATTTTCGTTTTAAAATTACCTTTTAATGCTGAAAAAATAAATCTGTTACGTATTTCACGGGCTCTGTCCACTGAATTGAGAGCGGGTTATGAAATATCTGTTGAAGAAGATAACTGTAATGAAGTCAAAAAGAAATACACAAGATATATACTGTATATTAGCCAACTCAGACTGGTTCTCTCAGATAATTTTTAATGGAGAATAGAGCAGATTAATTAATATTCCAGAAGCGTCCCGTGTTCCATGCATATTAATTTTGTTATATATATTATATATATATATATATATATATATATATATATATAGTGTATATGTACTTTATATGCGCCTCGGTGGTGCAGTGGTTAGCGTCGCTGACTACGAATCCATCGGCTCCTGGACCGAGACCCGGTGACGGCAGGGGGCGCGCAGCAAACCCCAGCTGTTCATCCTTCCAAATATAAAATAAATTGGTTGGTAGATAAATGGGTACCCTGGGTAGCATAGTGGTTAAGACGCTGGGCTGCTGGTGGGGCGTAGTTCGGATTCTACATTAAACTGTAGGTCTAAGGTGGAGTAACCAGCGTGACGTTCATCAGAATGAACAATTCGGGCGGAAGAAAAACCAAGGTTTTTTTTAGTTCGGAATGCTGCATTTTGTACCATGTCCCCAGAAACCATAGCATTTAACTTTTCATAAAAGTCGATGAATATCTAGGGGTTGCGCAGAGGGGTTGAAATGTTCCCCATTACACGTATAAATGGGGACAAAATGGGAACAAACAGTTGGACTCTGGCTCTTCAAAGACCTACTTTGAAGACCGCGGCGTCGGTCTGATCAAGGCTATAACACCTCTCTCACCAACAGCGAGCAGCAGAAGCAATACCTGCTCCAAATCGTGGAGGACCACCGGCGGAGGTTCCTGGATACAAAGAAGGGAACGTTGGTTGGTTGGGGGTCTTGAAATTCTGACTGGTTTGCGGCCATTACACACCTTCCATTGAGGAGCTAATACTCACCTCAGTGCTGGGGAGGGGGGGAAGAATTAGAATCTGGACGATAATGCACCTGATGTCACTTCCATAAGTGTTCATAAGGTAAAACCTAACTCATTCTGCGCAACCCCAGAATCATTTTAGAATTTCCCCCACATCTTCACAATGCAGGAACTAAAACCAGGGTTCCGAGTGAAAAAATTCAGAATTTGAATTTTAAAGACCACCCTAAAAAGATATATATAATATATATATATATATATATATATATTATATATATATATATATTATATATATATATGATGAAAAGAACTACGAAGGAAAAGGAAACAGAGAGTGATGCTCAAGCGCTTTCGTCTAATGACATCCTCAGGAACACACACACACACACACACATATATATATATATATATATATATGTATGTGTGTATATATATATATATATATATATATATATTGACGTACGCGCCCAATCCGTATATTTATTTATGGTATTGAACGCCCATTCTTATTACGTTAATTTTATCTCTTATTTTCGTTCAGGATTATTCGGCCTACCCAAGACGGATGGCCCTTTAAATTGATAGGCTAGGTTCCTTCGGCTTTCCACAAGCCTACTTGAACGTTAATTTTCCCCAGCTAACAAGAGGGGTCTATCACAAGGTATTTAAAACAACACACGCCCTCTTATAAATTTTATTAAATGTTACTTGACACAGTACATGCATTTAATATTTTTTCTGAATTACATCTATAAAATTTCAGACAATACAATAATCTTAACGTCAAAGACAAAGTTCACAGTTTGATGAATTTAAATCGATAATTGATCAACAATGATAAATCTAAAGCAAAGATAACAGTTAGCTGAATGAAATAATTTATAGATCGAGGGGTTTTATATTTTAGTGCAACAAAAAAAATAACAATAAATGAAGTGGTCGCAATTCGACCCAGATATTCAAAGAATTAGTTTACTTACTACGAGCAGGAGAAACAATCACTCCACTTGTGCTGCGTACGGACCGTAGATTTACGGCCCGCTACAAAGCTTGCAACTCTACAGTATATCCCATACGGGACTTTCTTCCGAACCCAAATTGACGGATTCAGGAAATTAGGGCCCAGACGTACCCTATTTCTTATTTAAGTGGAGCCAAATTAAATTAAGAGAAAGTTCACAAAACTCTTGGTCCGTTGGTTAACTAAATTAAGATACAATCAAGTTCTCGGTTACGGTCGCTAACAATTAATGATTATGCTCAAATTTCCGCGTAAACGAATTTCATGAACTATAAGTTCTTAATTTTTACTTTAGTGACAATTGATTCTTTCAGTTTTAAGTTTTCTTACACCACAAGTCTACAGGGGGTTTGTTTAACCACAGTTAACTTCAAGGAGGAACGACTACAACTGACTTAACAATTTTCGAATTTACTTTACAAATTTGAAGGACCCCGCCTTCCAATATTCTGCAAACCTATCAAATCATTTGTTTCCTAAGATCGTCCCTCCAGAAGGCTATTACCCATACAAGAGGGAAAGAAGGCGTCTTTACTACGTTTCCCAGGATCCTGGGCCCCCTGATTGGAGCTGGACCTGATTTCCGAGTATAGACCCCTCCTTCTTCCCACGAAATACATTTAAATACCGTTAACAGATTCGAAGCCCTAAGTTTATGACCCCCTCGTGGTTCAACTTTAGCAGCGTCTTCGAATCTGTCTTACAAAAGTCACAACATCATGCAAAAGAGATATTAAAATCTTCGACCTAGCGAAAGAGGAAACCACGCATTTGCACGCACGTCCAAATCCGTTGGATTACCCTTCTCGCTGGGGTCGGGTCTCGGTGATAAACCTCTGTCCCCACGTGGCTTGGCTTTATTACTTCTCTGATAATCCGAACTAAGATAGAACAACTTTAAACAATCTGAAACACTTCGGATTTATTCGTTCATGAACGTTTAAAAACCAAACCACACTGCGTTCAGAGATGTACACCACGAAATCTTAAGATTAACATTCCTTCACTTATTTTATAAAAGATCTCTGCCTGCAACTTCATGGTTACGACATCCCTCCCCTCCTTTCATTTTGCACTCCGATGCAAACTTTCTTAACTAGGGTCGGGTATTATCACTTTACTCACAAAAACTTTCCATTTACTTGTCCCCTTGATTGGGACACTATCACTGATAGATTTTATTTGTCCCCTTTATTGGGACACCAACACTGACACACTTAATTTTAGTCATCCTCGGGTTCCTCGTAGTGTACTCGAGGTCGGGGCCTAAGAGCATACTGACGCTCAAACGGTGGCCCTGGGAAAGCAGCCTGTCTGCTTTCTCCGGGGGACCCTATTCCCATAAGGTCCCCGCGAGGAGGTAGTTCGGAAGCACCTGGCGGCTCCTGCTCGCCACTCGGTCCTGCCAGGGGGCAGGAGGTGCACTCCGGTTCACCTCCACGGGTCGATGTTCCTCCGTTCCCTGGGCGAAGCTCTCGGGGAGGAAGTAGCTCGGAGGCGCCCGGCGGATCCCATTCCGCCACTCGGTCCTGCCAGTGGGCAAGAAGCGCCCTCCGGTTCACCTCCCCTAGTCGATGTTTCTCCCTGTCCTGGGCGAAGCTCTCCGTGAGGAAGTAGTTCGGAAGCGCCCGGCGGTCCTCGTTCCGCCGCTCGGTCCTGCCAGGGGGCGGGAGGCGCCTTCCGGTTCACTTCCCCGTGTTGATGTTTCTCCGGTGTCGAGGGCGAAGCTCCCGAGAGGAGGGGCGGTGGCCCTTCCCCCATCTCATCCCCTGCGTCGTCCGCCCCGCCTTGTCGCTCAACGTCCCATGGGGCATCGATGCTGCGGCGGATGCGGTCTCGATGGATCACTATCTGATGTCCAGTGATCATGTGACGCAGGAGATAAGTGACTGGAGTCTTCTTGTTCCGATGATGATGTAGGGACCCTCGTACCGGGGCTCCAACTTGCCTCTGCCCGGTCGCGGGTAATCAATGTACACCAAGCCATGGGGCGCCTTCTCTTGAACGGCTTCAATTCCTTGATTCCGTTAGCCTTCTCGTATCTCCGCATGAACTCTTCCACTCGGCGTATATTTCGCTCAGACTCCTCTTTCGGTCTTCGGCGTATTCCTCTGGGTTGTACGGGCTCCCGCACGCCTCCTGTGGCATGCGAAATAGCTTTGAAGGTACGTTGGGGCTCGCCCGTACATCAAGAAGAATGGAGAATACCCCGTGGCTCGATGCACTCTGATGTTCAAGGACAATTCCACGGTGTCGAGGATTTTATCCCAGTCTCGTCCCGTTTCTTTACAAAGTATGCAGAGTTTGATGCATAACTCTTTATTCCGACGTTCGACCTCCCCGTTGCTTTGGGGCTGGTATGCGGCGGTCCTGGTGTCGTACTCCCAAACCCTGAAGAGCTCCTGCAAGGTAGAGTTCCAGAACTCCTTGCCTTGGTCGGATACTACTGCTGAAGGGGCACCCAGTTTGCACCGTATCAAACGATGGCACTTGTCCGCCACCTCCCGGGCCGTCTTGTCCTTTATTGCTGCCAGTATGGTGAATTTGCTGAAACTATCACACACGTGAGGATATAATGGCTGCCTTCCACGGTCGGAGGAAGGGGACCAACTAAGTCCACGTGCAGAAGTTCCCAAGGACTGTGGCCTCGCACACAAGGCATTGTTTCCACAGTCACTTTCCGCGTCCGTTTGTTCCGCGCGCACGTGTCGCACGCTTGGACTACCTGCGTACCTGTTGAACCATACCTGGCCAAAATAAAGGTCCCGTAGGATTTCTGTAGTCCGGCAGCTCCCGGATGAATGCTCCTGACGTCAGTGTGGGCTTTCCAAATGAGCTGCTCTCTCAACTTTTTAGGAACTACGATGACCTCTCTTCCGTTCGCATCGATGTAAACCAGCAGGTTCCTCACTAGTTTGACTCTCGACGGCTGGATGGGCTTGGTTACGGACCAGCTGAAAGCCTTTCCTTCTTCGATGGCTGCTCGAATTGCCGCTATTTCAACGTCCTTCTACTGTTGTTTGCCGATTACCTTGCGATCAATGATCGCTTTGTTCGGATATTGCGTTCACAAACTCCTTCGTCACTCCAGGCGGGCGGGACAACCAATCGGCCACTCTGTTGAGTTTGCCTTTCACGTACTCGATGAGAACGTCGCAGTCTTGCAATGTCATAACCGAACGCTCTAGTCTTCCATTTGGGCTCTCGGTGTCCTTCCCTCAGAAGCCACTTCAACGGCTTATGGTCCGAACGGACGATGACTCTCTGCCCAAATATAACATTGCTTCAATTCCTTTCTGTTGGTTGGCCTCTTCTTTGGATTGTTGGGGCTTCACCCCGTTCCTGGTGACCACATGGCCTAATTACCCCACCTGGGACTGTAATAACTGTCATTTTTCCAACTTTACCTTTAAGTTGGCGGTGCGTAGGCTATCCAAGGCTCGTCGTACCCTCTCGTCATGTCCTTCTAAAACCTTCCAAGGACAATGAGGTCATCTAAGTAAATCTGTACTTCCTTGTCCAGTTGCTTCGGCAAAATAAAATTCATTACTCTTTGGAACACTGGTGGACTATTGGACAATCCAAACGGGACCACCCTGAACTCGAAATGACCGCTTCCCGTGGGGAAGGCAGTTTTCGAGATGCTATCGTCGTGAATGGCCAACTGCCAATCTCCCGAGCGTAAATCCCTGCTCGAGAAGTAATGAGTCCCGTGCAACTTGGCCAAGGTTTCCTCAATGATGGGTACTTATATTTGTCCTTGCTGCCATTGACGTCCCAAGGTCTATAGTCTACACAAAGCCTCAGGGCCCTACGCTTCTTTTCTTCAATCGCTTCCCCTTTGGACTCCTGTGGTCACTCTTCGTTCCTAGTGATCACGTGGTCCTGGTACTCTACCGGTGACGGTAGTAGTTAATCTTTTCTTTCCCTCGGTCTTCTTCCCTTTGAGAGCGACGGACATCGGTGAACATGCGTCTTGAGGTGTTTTCAATCTCTTCTTAGTCACTTGTGGAAATTTGACTCTTTCTCACCGTGACACTTGTTCCATTTTTTCGTTTCGGGCGAGGAATCAACGGCTGTTCCGACTAACCTCCCCGTTCTCGTTGCCTCAACCACCATGCCGATGTCATCTTATCTTCAAGGTAATACTCTTTAGTCGTCACTTTTATTTCTCAAAAGTAACTTTACCGCCTCCTTGGAAAGTGTTAACTTCCCGTTGAGATTTCCCGCTCTGTGATACTTGCAAACCACGCTGAGCCTCACTGCACATTCATTGCAGCGTAGAGTAAACGTCCAGGGGAAACCATACCCCAAATTTTCTTCTTCGTCTATTCCCTTTTCCTTTAACTTTTCTTTGGGGATTCTGCTCGACAACTTGTCCAAGTATCCTCGAGCCTCACCGCATATCCCATGCAGTGGAGAATAGACGTCCAGGGGAACTCATATCCCCAATTTTCCACTGTCTATTCCCATATCTAACTTCCCTTTGGAATTCTGCTCGACACCTTCTCCAAGTATCCTCGAGCCTCACTGCATATCCTATGCAGCGGAGAATAGACGTCCAGGGGAACCCATATTCCCCATTTTCACGATTACCAATGGAAACGACCAGGTGGAACGGCTATGCTGTATCACTCCTTGATCCAGCATTTCTGCTATTTGTCGCTTTACCTCCTCCTCGTGTGTAATAGGTACCCTGTAGGGTCGCCTAAAGATGGGAGGATGGTCCTGGGTTTCCAACTTCATTGGCATCAGGTTATCATAACCCAATGGCTCGCCACCCAGTAAGAAGACATCTGAATAATCCCTTAGCCACTCTTCGACGATTTTCCTTTCTTTGTCGGAAAAGGATTTCCAACCAAGGACATAGGACTTGAGGCTTGTCACTCGTTCTTCGAAGTCCTTCTTCAATGCTTGACTTCCTTTCACCGTGACATTCGTTCCAATTTGGGGTGAGCGTCGACTACCCTCCCAATTAGCTCTGCCTCCGTCACTATGCCCACGACGTCTCTTTTTTCGCCAAGGTATTCTTCGTCATCCTGATTGATCATCAGTAACCTCATCTTCCTCTGTGGGATCCTGCTCGGTAACATTTTTTAAGTTTCCCCGAGCTTCACTGCACATCCCGTGCAGCGGAGAATAGACGTCCCAGGGGACTACGTCCCCGGGTCTCTGACTTCCCTCGTCAGAATCACGGCGGCCACCTTTAGTGTTTCGTGCGGGATTGCCTCTACCAGAGTCACCCTCGCACTTTACTGTCTACTCCCTTTACTTGGATGGTTACTGTTTCATTCAGTGACTGTCCTCTTCGGTGGTCTACCTGGGCTTCGTACCTTTGTTTCGTCTTCATGTCCTCCGAAACAATACGCCTATAGTCAAGTCTTGCTGAGCCTCTGGAATTATACAAACACAAAAGAATTCTTCAACCCCCCTTCCCATAGTCAAACTTACTTCTACTCTCTTACATGAATGGGCGGGGCAGGTGCAACTGAGAAGTTGGCCACTGTCCAATGAAGGCTCCCGATGTTCTTGTGCATAGCTTATGTCAATGTGACGGAAGCTCCACCATCGCTCAGCGCGGTGGAAGCTTGTTGAGCGACGAGTACTGGTAGGGTGATCAGTCCTAGCCGACGGACTCGCCGCTACTTCCTCTGAAGCTATTCGGGAGGCTTCTCCTTCCAATCCTGTCGAAGGTTTGCTCGAGGGCACGCCTCTTCCCAATTTCGCATTTGCTGACAAATCTTGCACTGGCTCCGGCCACTTTCTTCCATTGTTTCCTCTTTGGAGTCTCTGTCTTCATTTGACTTGGTTTGTTTTCTCTTCTGGTTTCTGATGGGTTGTAGTCACATTCTTGAGTTGTGTTATTCCTCCTGTGACCAGTGTCACAGTTCTTCCTTCTGGGCTCTCCTCTCTTGCTGGACTTGTCTCCGTCGTTCACCTCCACATCCTTGCTGTTGTCCTCCTTTGCTGTGGCTGTTCTTTCTTCTGAATCTTGTGAGTTGTAGTCCCAGGATGTGGGAGGATTTTGCAGTTTCTGCAGTCTTCGGCTTCTGTCATGTGGCGTTTCTTCTCTTAGGACCTCTTCATCTCTAGTCCTAAGCTTGGGTTGTTTACCGAAAACTGGGTTGATTCCATCCAATAGTCCCGAAAGGATGTTCCTTTGATGCAATTACAAGCATACTCCGGCATAACGGTCTTCAACGCGTCCTTAGGTATGCCCACTTTAATATGTCTCCTTGTGGGATTAGCCTGAACCAAGGCATTACCTGCACTTAATGTTCTGTGGCAATTGGGTTGACTGTCTCACCTTTTCCTTCCTGACGGCGTTTGGGCTGGTTCCTGGGTTCTCTTGTGCCCGTTCGCCCACAAACTTCGGCGAACTTCCTTCCAAGGTGTGTCCAAAAGTCGTTTGCTCAGGACCCCTTACTGCCTGTTCACGTTGCAAAGGTAAGCTAGTACTCTTTAATACCTGTACGACGGTTTTTATATTCTGCTGCCGGTCTTCGTCGGTGCGGTGTTTCTCGTCTCTTGTGGTGTGTGCACTTCTGCAAGGATTCTTTGGGATGTCTTCTGGGTTCTCTGGTCTCCACCCAATCCTTTCTTGCCTCGCAAGTTCTTCTGTAACGGGAGGAACTAGAGAGATTCTTCGGGGACGAACCCCCGACCTTCGGTTGTCCAAATACTCCCATCGCGGAATAATCATTACAAGGTCTTCCAGTTTCGACCTTCTTCGATTTATTTCCTCCCTTAATTCCTTTATTAACCGAATTTTTGGCCAAATTTATGCTTTTTAAATTTTCCAAACTTTCTGTACTTTTTTTTAAGTTCGTTGTTTCGGAATCACTCATGTCACTTACGCTTTCCTCATTCGTTATTTCTACGCTCTTTACCGACATTGCGAAAGTTATTTGTTTGTTTAAAAAAAACCTTTAAAACTTTAATCACTGTTAACGACCCTTCTTACTGTTCTCAATTATTGTACCGAATTATTGTTGCAAATACTTCGTAGAATTACTGTTACAATTATTTCATATAATTGCTGTTACAATTATTTCATAAAATCACGGTTACAGCTACTTCATATACTTGCTTTATTGTTACGCAAATTTATTTTAACAAAAAGTTACACTCTTGCGATAAATACCTTGCAATAGAATCCCACTTCTGACACCAAATGACGTACGCGCCCAATCCGTATATTTATTTATGGTATTGAACGCCCGTTCTTATTACGTTAATTTTATCTCTTATTTTCGTTCAGGATTATTCGGCCTACCCAAGACGGATGGCCCTTTAAATTGATAGGCTAGGTTCCTTCGGCTTTCCACAAGCCTACTTGGAACGTTAATTTTCCCCAGCTAACAAGAGGGGTCTATCACAAGGTATTTAAAACAACACACGCCCTCTTATAAATTTTATTAAATGTTACTTGACACAGTACATGCATTTAATATTTTTATGCTGAATTACATCTATAAAATTTCAGACAATACAATAATCTTAACGTCAAAGACAAAGTTCACAGTTTGATGAAGTTAAATCGATACATTGATCAACAATGATAAATCTAAAGCAAAGATGAACAGTTAGCTGAATGAAATAATTTATAGCTCGAGGGGTTTTATTTTAGTGCAACAAAATAAATAACAATAAATGAAGTGGTCGCAATTCGACCCAGATATTCAAAGAATTAGTTTACTTACTACGAGCAGGAGAAACAATCACTCCCACTTGTGCGGCGTACGGACCGTAGATTTACGGCCCGCTACAAAGCTTGCAACTCTACAGTATATCCCATACGGGACTTTCTTCCGAACCCAAAATTGACGGATTCCGGAAATTAGGGCCCAGACGTACCCTATTTCTTATTTAAGTGGAGCCAAATTAAATTAAGAGAAAGTTCACAAAACTCTTGGTCCGTTGGTTAACTAAATTAAGATACAATCAAGTTCTCGGTTACGGTCGCTAACTTCAAGTGATATCTCAAATTTCCGCGTAAACGAATTTCATGAACTATAAGTTCTTAATTTTTACTTTAGTGACAATTGATTCTTTCAGTTTTAAGTTTTCTTACACCACAAGTCTACAGGGGGTTTGTTTAGCCACAGTTAACTTCAAGGAGGAACGACTACAACTGACTTAACAATTTTCGAATTTTCTTTACAAATTTGAAGGACCCCGCCTTCCAATATTCTGCAAACCTATCGAATCATTTGTTTTCCTAAGATCGTCCCTCCAGAAGGCTATTACCCATACAAGAGGGAAAGAAGGCGTCTTTACTTCGTTTCCAGGATCCTGGGCCCCCTGATTGGAGCTGGACCTGATTTCCGAGTATAGACCCCTCCTTCTTCCCACGAAATACATTTCAATACCGTTAACAGATTCGAAGCCCTAAGTTTATGACCCCCTCGTGGTTCAACTTTAGCAGCGTCTTCGAATCTGTCTTACAAAAGTCACAACATCATGCAAAAGAGATATTAAAATCTTCGACCTAGCGAAAGAGGAAACCACGCATTTGCACGCACGTCCAAATCCGTTGGATTACCCTTCTCGCTGGGGTCGGGTCTCGGTGATAAACCTCTGTCCCCACGTGGCTTGGCTTTATTACTTCTCTGATAATCCGAACTAAGATAGAACAACTTTAAACAATCTGAAACACTTCGGATTTATTCGTTCATGAACGTTTAAAACCAAACCACACTGCGTTCAGAGATGTACACCACGAAATCTTAAGATTAACATTCCTTACTTATTTTATAAAAGATCTCTGCCTGCAACTTCATGGTTACGACATATATATATATATATATATATATATATATATATATATATATATATATATATATATATATATATATATGATGAATAAAACCACGAAGGGAAAAGAAACACAAAGGGGTGCTCAAGCGCTTTCGTCTAATGACATCCTCAGGAACACGAAATCCACTATAGTCCGAATAACTATGGTATTTGTCATTTACCATTACTTATTCGGACTATAGTGGATTTAATTATCCCAGAAGAGTTCCTTGTTCCATGCACGGTCTGTGTGTATCATAAAAAACTCAGGGAACCATTCTGAGTTCATTCCCATCATGAAACGGACATGTTATGTGCCTTGAAAAGTGGACGCTCAATTCTGCCAGTTGAGGTTTAAGTTTTGGTTTTGGCTAAAAATATAATAGTTACCCCTTTTTCTTGATTTATTCAATCCGACGTGAATGCAACGAGTCTTTTACTTATATTGAGGTTCTAAATGTAGTGGGGCTAGGCTGCTTTAAACCCTAGATCCATGTCCCAAAGCTGGATCCTGTCTGCTTTGCAGATAGCTGGTGAGGGAAGCTATATTATGGGATCTCTTTGCGAGAGACCCGTTGCCCACGTCGGGCTTGCATCATGAAAAAGAAAAACTATGGTATTTGTTATTAGTATTTACCATTACTTATTCGGACTAGAGTGGATTTAATTATCCCAGAAGAGTTCCTTGTTCCATGCACGGTCTGTGTGTATCATATATATATATATATCTATATATATATATATATATATATATATATATATATATATATATATATATATATATATGGAAACAAATCTCAGTAAGTTAGAATTACGTTCCTTTTGCTTCACATTTCGGCTAAAATAATAGACTTTAGCTTCACATAAGGAAATTATCTGTTAATTTGAAGAAAGTTGAAAGACTCCCAAAGTGGTTTTCCTCCAATGTTGTCCGAAATAAGAATCAAATTACTGATGGGAAATTTGTGGCTGAGTAAAACAATAAACAAGTTTCGATTCTTACGAAGGTAATTGGGTTTCCTTCGGTTTACTCACAAAACATTAGCCGTTAATTAAGTTTTGTGGCGTGTGTGTGTGTATATACAAAGGTGGGCACCCGGCCTCATAAAGGACCGACGGTCCCGGTCCCGGTCCCGGTCCTTGCCTCAAACTGGACCGACGGTCCCGGTCACGGTCCTTTCTGAAGATAGGACCTAGGAACGACTCGGTCCTCGGTCCTTATATATAAATAAGTGAAAAATTTGATTAAAATGAAAATGAAATTAAAGACACCGGAAATCTTTAATTTTATTAACGTAAATTATAATTAATACAATACATAAATGATGAAAAAAGTTAAGTTAAATGCTTGAGTTTCCCTTCAAGAAGACTAGCATTTCAAAATGGCTGTCACTGAGCCTGACCTTTTCGGCTTGAGGACGTCCTTCCCCAAAGAGAAGAGCCTCTCCAGGGCGGCACTGGATGGGATAGGCGTGTTAAACTTGATGAACAAGCCTTCAGGTGTTGAAACAAGTTTCAGTTCAGTCTCAGCCTCTTTCTGAGTCTTCTGGAGGAAACGATCCATCTTCTTTAGAACTTCAAATAATCACTAAACACACTAAAATCACTAAAAAAGACCGTCCGGACCGGACCGTCCGGAATTGCTTACAAATGGACCGTCGCTCCTCATTTCGGTCCTCACTGAGAAAAGGACCGACTTTCCCGCTCACGGTCCTTAAAAAGGACCGAGTTCCTGGAGTTCGGTCCTTTTGGAACTCGGTCCTGCCCACCTTTGTATATATATATATAATATATATATATAGCTGTAGCTCCACTTAACTTCGACATTACTGTATTATTTCTAATCAACTGTATATATATTTCTATCCTTAGCACGTGAACTGTCATTGTATTAATAATATTTGTCATATGGACTATAGTCTGCCAATAAAGCTTTTCATTTTCATTTTCATTTTCATATATATCTTTTAGAAGTGCATGCTATCATGCAATGGAGTTTTATCTCTCATAAATTGGCAGTTATTTTCGTTGGCATCAAATGAGAGAGAGAGAGTTACAAGGACAAGAAGTACCTCAAAAGGCCTTACGAGAGAGAGAGAGAGAGAGAGAGTTACAAGGAGTTACAAGGATAAGAAGTTCCTCAAAAGGCTTTGCGAGAGAGAGAGAGAGAGAGAGAGAGAGAGAGAGAGAGAGAGAGAGAGAGTATATGCATTAACCTTAGACGGTAATGAAGGAACTAATAAAAGCTATATTGGGATAGGATTTTATAATCGTATACAAACGTAACCACAAACCCAGTATCACTATTTATTACCTACCCTGTTCGCAAAGAACAGAGCTCCTTTAGCTCTTAGGAATTTTCAGGATGTTTGCCATGTAAGTATTTTGGATGTAAAGGATATAATGTTTAATACGTCTATACACAAAAATTATAAAATTAACCTCTTGAATTCCTTTCATACTTCACTTATCATCCATTTTGGTATTACTAACAGTGATGTAGTCGAGACCACCATGGTTAAGACCGAGACCGAAATCGAAGCACCCGAGACGGAGACCGAGACCAGAACAAAAGGTCACGAGTCCTACATCACTGATTGCCAAGTCATTTATATTCATAGAGAGGCAAACAGGGATAAAATGAACATATAAAATAGATTGGAACATATTAAGACAAAAAGATAGAACTGGTATTCGTTGAAGGACGTCTGGATTCCAGGAAATGTCTATCCATCTTCCAGAACCATCTTTGTTTGGTGTTCCATCAACTAAAACCACAGTGTAACACGCAATGTGTTTCAAGAAGACTGTGCAACCTGCCACATCTCCCAACATACGCTATTCACTGAGAGACAAAATGGGTTAGAAGTTCTTTCTCAGGTTCAGAGAAGCCTATAGATACGAATCCATTTGAGCACGTGTGAGAGCATCTTGATCCCCAATTCCGGAAAACAAGCGCTTCTCCGACATCTGTTTCAAATCTAAAGGAAATATTGACTGGATTCGATCGAACCGGCAACCTTCAAATCCACATTCCGGCGTCGTATATACCCAATCGTCTTCAAAGGCGAGTGAATCTTGAAATACAATTTATAAAGCTCAAAACCTGAAGGAAATCATAACTGGAGAAAGTCGGTATTCGAATCCCTATTGAAGGAAGATATGGATTTGGGATTAAGATCATGGGAAAAATACATGGATTGGTATAAAAACTTAGGAAAATAACTATTGATTTATTGAACAAAGATTTAAAAGTATTAAATTTCGATTCCAATATGGATTTGCTCACCTGTCATTTCTTGTAATCAAAGGCAAATTATTGTTTAGAATATTTTCCTGTCTGATACTGACTTCTCATGTATAGAGGAGGAGGGGCCACCAGCCTGACCTGCGTGTAAAGAGAGACCATCACACGGAACATCTACTAAGTATATACTGTATATATATCTATCTATCTATATCTATCTATTTATCTATCTATCTATCTAATATATATATTATATATATAATATATATATAGATATATATATATAATCATGCGGGTGCTTCTACAGAGCTTCAATTAATATTTAGGAGAAATCCAATGACAAGGAGAAATGTAAATGCCATGAAAAGTCTTCTTTATTGCGCAACGTTTCGAGCAATACGCTCATCTTCAGGCTGTTTAATAACAATGTGAAATTAAAATCAATATTGAATGAAAAAACAAACAGAAAATTTCTATAACCTATTCGTAAAGACAATTTAAAAGACTGAGAAAGAGGGTTAAATTCTAAGTTATACAGATTTACATATAAAAATTAAGAAGTTATTTTAAATACATGTAGTAAATGTGAAATTAATACACTGGAAAAATTACCAATAGTACACTGGAACAATGGAGCTATCTACCTTACACTGCAGTATCCGAGGCTGACTAATTGAGCAGAGGCAAAGAACGGGAAACACGAAGGATGGCGAGGGCGATTGGGGAAGGAGGGATTATAAGGAATTGGGGAAGGAGGAGGGATCATAGCAATTGAGAGGGACGGCCGATGAGTCAACATTCAGACTAGGGACAATGCTTTAATGAAAAGGGATTCTAAAATTCTTAGTGAGTTGGGACAAGTATTACAACCAAGAATTTTAAAATTGTCTAAAGTGACATCAATTTTGCATTTAATGCTGTGTTCACGAATACTCGAGGCTTCCTTAGTTTTTAAAATTTTACCTGTTCGGCCACTTATTCCCATATGCGAATAAAATCTAGCCCTGAGAGAGCGAACAGTGCTGCCGATGTAATTCCCAAGGAGACACCTGGGGCAGGTAAATAAATATACAACACCGCTACGCAACGAGTCAGGGGTTCGATCCTTCGCTGAGAAAAAGCTACCTAAAGACGTTTTATTAATAAATATGATGCGGAAATCAGTATGATAAAAAAATTTCCTTAACAATTTTGTAAATTTAAGCTTAAATTCCTTATTCAAAGGACCCATTTCAGGTACCAAGAAATATTTTATATCCTTCGGCACTGTAATACATGGAAGTTGAGGGCTATAAACATTATTTAAGAAGGATCTAATTAGTTTGTCTACATATTGAACAGGAAAACTATTATTAGTAAAGTATGATCTTAGATTATTAAATTCATCATTAAGTAAGGTAAAATTAGAGGTCAAATTATATCCTCTGAACAGGAGAGTTTTAATACAAGACATCTTATAGTTGAAATCAGTAAACTAAAAAATTCATGCCCAAACCAGTGAAAGTGGGTTTCCTGTAAACTGATGTAGTAATAGAATCACCGTTTTCGAATTAAAAGATCTAAGAAGGGGAGGGAGCCATTTTGCTCAGTTTCCATTGTATACGTTATATTGGGGTGCAAAGAATTTAGGAAGTTAAAGAATTGTTGCGCTTGTACCGCATTATCAAAGACTGCTATCGAATCATCAACGAAGCGTCGATAGAAAATTGGCTTGAGATGAGTGGGAGATTGTCTAAAAATTACACTTTCTAAATGAGTCATAAAAAAGTCAGCTGCTAACGGTCCGACTGGTGATCCCATCCCTACCCCATCAATTTGTTGGTAAACCTTATTTTTGATAATTTTAATATTTGGACACTTAATACTTTAATACTTAATACTTTAATACTTAATACTTAATATTTTCCTTTCACTAAACAGCTGTTGCTAAATAATTTCTGTTCGTGACCCCAAAATGATTAATTAATAGTGAAATTTGAAATTTCATTTTGCAAACAAAATTATTTGTGCACAGGGAACAGAATTCCCGTCTTTTGAGACCTTTCATTAAGTTTCCATGACGACTAAATAAATGGAGTTGAGATGAAGCCTCAAAAAATTTTGAGAAGCTAAAATTTGCCAATAGAACGGTAGCTATTAAAACATTACTATGTAATAATGTTTAAGGACTTTAAAATTAAAATATTGGATTAAAAAATATATATTTAAGGTTTGATAATAAAAACCCACTCTAATAGATAGCGTTTATTTCCACAACAGTTTCGATGCCCACTGGCATCCTCTTCGGGTGGATACAGAAGAGGATGCCAGTAGGCATCGAAACTGTTGTGGAAATAAACTCTGTCTATTAGAGTGGGTTTTTATTATCATATTTTGACCTTCACGTAGAAAAGTGAAGTTTTTTTTGCATATATTTAAGGTTGTTGATCTACTTTTAGGAATTGGCTTCCTTTGCTTGTTGGCAGTTCTGAGTATTTTTTTACTATTTTAATGTTGGTTTTTTTTATGAGCGAGAATAGGCGAATATATTAAATCTGGATTTCGGATGTAAAAAGGTTTTTCTGAAAAAAGGATCCATATGGAAAAACATCGAGTTACGATCGGAAGCTCCTCCGGAAGATGTAGCTTTTGGTTGCTCCTAGGAGTTAGGTAAAAGACTGCATTTCAATTCCAAGAACACACGTTGAGTTTCGGTCGGAAGTTCCTCCGGAAGACAAACTCCGGAAGACGACTCTAAGAACACGCATTTTTCAGGTACTCACTAGCGACAGATAAGAGTGGTTTCCTTTGTATATTCGACTTGTATTCGAAGCCAGCTTATTCTGATTATAGTACTGGAACTGTCGGATTTATTGGCACATTTGTATTATTTTTCATGTACGGTTCATATCTCATTTTACGCTTTGGACTGAAACAGTTATAACTTATGATTACTACTCATGATTACCTTCGTCTCGTTGTTGAATGAGTTCCCTATAACAAGACTAGTATTTGAATTAACCTTATAATTTGATTGACATCTAATATTTATTGAAAGTGGTCTTACACATCGCAGGCAGTACTAATTTCTGTTGTACTGCGGCGGGATAAGTAAAGTATAACAGTACGTAGTAAATTACCGTCCCCTCCTCTTGAGAGTGTTACATTTCTTAAGTGAATTAGTATTGTATTGAATTAGTATTAGTATTGCTGATCTTTTTACGTGTCTCATCTACTCTGTGAGCAGTCCAGCATGCTCTCAAGCACACGCTTCTCCCTCTATTCCTCACCACACACACACACCTGCATCTTGTACACTACATAATCTTTTCAAAATTTAAAAAAATGGCAGCCTTTTTTAAGAGCCTTCAAGACCTTATTTCAATTCTATGCTTTTCCTTCTATGTAGAGGCGTTTTAGCGGGCATTCACCCCTGGCCCCTCCTTCCTGCGTTAAAAAAAAAATCAATCTTCTGGTGTTAGTTCTGCCTCACGTTCCGTACTAGTTCCTATCTACATCAAGAAATTAGTTTGGACCGCGTGAAGCTGCGAACAAGAGATTGTTAGATTCATTTAAAATTGATTGTATATATAAATATAATTCGCTACGGGGCTGAACATATAACTATTGAACCATACGAATATTTGGTCCAGAGCTAAGAAAATTTATTTAAATCGTTAAATTTCCATATATATATACATATATATATATATACACACACACACACAAAGGAATACAAAGGACACTAAACAGTAACAGACCGGCTAGTCCCTACGAGGCTGTCTGTTTAAGAAGGAAGGTTAAAAGAAGTAAGAAAATTTAAAGACAAGCGAAATTTTTAAAGCAAAGCAGAGAAAAGAGGTTGAGAGGTAGGAAAGAAATATTGTAGTGAATGTGTTGGAAATGTATAAACAATATGGAAAAAACGCATTATTTTTATTGTTTTAATGTTCACAAAGAAATACGAAATATTAAATATTTCCTAAGGTCCAAAATGTTGGGTGTTGATATACTCATTTATTTTAAGGAATGTTGCTCCTCTTTTTGCTTTCAACTCAAATGGCATGTTCAGGGAAGTTATTGGGAGTGGTATGGTACAATATGTCCGCCATCAGCTTCAACAATAGCCTGTAGTTTCTTGCGCCGCTGTGAAATTGCAGCTTGGATGGAGTGTTCACTTAGGTGTACCTAGAATGTTAACATTTTCTCCTACAGTTCTTGCACTCTGTTTATTCTGACTCCACGGTACACCATCTTCATATTTCCTCAAGCTGAATAATCAAGAGGATTCAAATCTGGGATGCTCCGTAGGAGTTCAATGAAGTATGCGGAATTTGCCGGTGGAAAATCAATATAGACTTGAGATTTGGTGTGCCGGTGTCTCTTCTTGCATGAAAATGGTCCGGCATCTGATCTCCAGAGCAAGCCAACATGCGGGACAAAATGTATTCACTCTTCACGCATTTGAATTGATTTTCAAGCCTCTTCTAACGAATATAATTTAGTTTTAATGATAGAGGAAACAACAACAGCATCCATCACAATCACTGAAACGTGAACTCTCCTTCAAAAGCCGTTACAGACGACGCTGTTTCTGCTTTCTTATTCACATATGTGTACATATTGTCATCTTTTCTTTTGATTGTTTCTTGGGAAAACATCTCAACAGACGTTTACATCTGTCTAATCGTATTTTCTTCAATTGCTGCTTGGATCATTGTAAGATGCCTGTCAGTTTGCTTGGAGATTCGTCGGACAATCGTACTTGTGCCTGGTGCATTATCTTGGCTGCAAATAAACTCAGACGACATTGATGTTTTCAGCTGTGTGAGGGTAGCTTGGCCAGCAATTACAGTAAAACATGTAAACCTAAACTTTGCCTGCAAGAATTTTACACTGTCTTTTTACCATCCGCAATTATAGGATACTCATGTTCATTTGGTTTACAGTGTAAATTTTCTCTTCGTACAAGGCTTTCATTAACACTTTGATTCACTCAAAACCATACTGTGATTATCCTGTTATAAAACAACCAACTAAAAAAGCAAATGCGCATGAAACGCAGTCTCCTCACTGCGCATGTAGGGAAACGGTGTTAGCCACAGTATACTGAGGTACTGACGCTGGCGCAAATCTACGTAAGATAGATCTGGTCCCGTTTATTCCGACTTTGATAACCGATGTTATACAGTTTTGGGAGAAAGTTTGCCTAGAAACATAAAATTTCTAAAACATAAAAAAATTAATAATTGGCAATATTCTGTGACTCCTCGGATATTTCATTCGTTTTGGTAACGGTAATATAGCCTACATTCGTTAAGTTTTTTTAAACTTGAACTTGAAGGATATGGAGCGAATATTTTATTATCATACATTCTTAAATCTCTCTCTCTCTATATATAATGTGTAGGCCTAGGCTTCCAAAATTACTAATTATAACGATTCCATCTTTTTAATTCTGTCCTTTCTAATTTCTGTGCACGTGACCGACGTTTTCCTTAAACGGAATTTAATTAGAAAGGAATGGTCGATCCTTAATGAGAACAGGAAGGTTATCCCTCTGATAGGAAGCCTCCCGCGATATTACATTTCCACCCGCGTTAGATCGCCTCGGACATGTTTTCAGGTCTTTATCTGAGATATTTATTCGGACAGTGATGTCGATTTGATGGGTGCTGCATTTGATGGCGTAATAAAAATCACTGTAAAATTAATATTAAATGGCGTAATTTAATGGTTAAAAGGTGTATTAATTTATTTACCGATATATTAAAATTCTTACTTTATTTTCGCTGAAGAATCTATGTACATCGTAGTTTTGGAAAAAAGTTCGCCTAGAAGTAACCTAACGTAGCAGTATGACATTTTCAAAACATAAAAATGACTAACTAGTAATATTTTTTCTTTGGGTATATATATATATATATAACTGCGCATGTACGGAAATGGTCAGTAATAAAATTTAAAAAACAAAACCCGATCATGTTTTTTAGAAATATTATTTATAGGCGAACTTTTTTCTGTATACAGATAACTTTGTAAAGCGGTTATGAGCGAGTAGTTACTTTCAGGAACGCGTCAAGCATATAACTACTGGTTCATTAATGCGTTACAACAAAAAGTGGATAATGACCTAACCTAACCTAGGTAGGTTACAGGTTAGGTTAAGTCATCATCCACTTTTTATCAATTTTCTATAATGATATAAATTACGCGAATTTACTAAAAATTTCAGTGATTTCGTGAAATCACTACATTCACAATCTTACTCAAACCTAGACATAATTAAACTCATGAAAATAAACCAATAATTTTTGTAGTTTTTCAGAAACAAACCAATTATTATCACTTATAAAATATCAAATTTCAATTTATTTTATTTATATTATTCTTATGTTACAATTATACAGTAAATTTCGATAGATTTGTGTTCATTCTGAGAAAATCTTTCTCATATAAGTTCATTCTATTTTTGTTGCTCTTATTCTGCCATTGATTTTAACCGAGTTAACTCGGTCAAGGATATATATATATATATATATTATATATATATATAAAACTGGCTTTTATTCATGACGTTATAGCTACGAACCATTCATATGTAAATTTAGCCCCGAGTGTCTTTTATTATACTGTATAAAGGAACACAAAATTAGGATCTGAAATTAAATTTTGTGGAACACACCTTATAATAAATTTAATAAATAAAATTTTGAAATTTTCGAGCTGTTGATTCTCAATTTCACGATGTATAAGTAGTATAGTACTCATGCCATTATCCGTGATTCATTTAACCGTGAATGCAGTTAACCGTGATTTAACAATTGTGACCCCTGTGCATTTATCTTGATCATGATGCCAAGTTAACTGTGATTTGGTGCGGTGATTACATCCTCGGCTCGCCTCCCGCCATCCCATCACAACGCGCCTGAGTCAGTGTCTCTCCGCGCTTCACAGAGTACACGTGTGTGCGTGTGGCTTCGTGTATCTTCACGTGTTGTGGTGAGTACAAACTACTTAATTATACACTATACTGTAATAGAATAATAATGTGTGTGGTGGCAGTCAACAGCGGCTGCACCACCCACTCACCAGCGGGGTATACTGAGTTAACCGTGAAATCGGGTTATATGTGATCATTGACCGCCCCCTCAATCACGGATAACTGAGTGAGTACTGTACTGAAATTCAAAATCTGTTCACCCCTACTGGTTCTAACTGTTCAAAGGTTTGTGATGTCTTCAGAGAAATTTAGGAGCTATATATAGATAATATAAGATAAGATAACATATAGATAAGGACATTCGCCCTTGGCCCCTCCTTCTTGCATAAAAAAACATACACAAGAAGAAAGAATAAAGTCTTCCTCTGAATCAGTGGTTCCCAACTTCGGGTCCCGACCCAAATCGGGGTCGCGAGGGTCCTCAAGTAGGGTCGCGAAGGGTCACTATATTCACTATTTCTTAATTCATTTTATATCTATATACATATTTAAATTTTATCATAAGTCTGAGGGTCGGAAGGTTAGGTTAAGTTAGGTTTGGTTAGGTTAGGTTTAGGTTAATTCCTGGCCAATTAGGGTCGCAGCCAAAAAAAAAAGGGGACCTTTCCCAGTTGGTGTACCGTTTTTCATATAATTTTTTTTGAGAATATTTTTGTTAAAACTAACGAAAATATCACGACTTAACCTAACCAATTATCAAGGGCGTACAGTTGATCTATTATTAATTATAACATTGTTTGTTTCTGGAATAGTATTTACTATTTACTAATAGATCAACTGTACGCTCTTGATAATTGGTTAGGTTAAGTCGTGATATTTTCGTTAGTTTTAACAAAAATATTCTCAAAAATAAATTATATGAAAAACGGTACACAAACTGGAAAAGGTCCAAAAAAGGTTGGGAACCACTGTTGAGTCTAAATGGTTAAACTATAAATTTTAAACCTACATTAAACCTGTATTAATAAAACTAATATGGAAGATCCTTTAATATACTTTAATATACTTTAAGTATTAACTATATAAAGGCAACTTAATCCTTAATCCTCTTTTATTTAAAATAAAATTCACCGAAACGTATTAATTGAATTTGTACGATAAACAAATGAATAAAATAAATCGTCCTACTTTCGGTCCATTCCGATTTTGAAAGAAGGATTTTTTTCAATAAAGTCCAATTTATCCGCGAGTCAAGGAGAAATTAATCAAAATCTGCGATATACAGGGTGGCTCAAGATAAAGTAGATCCATTATTTCTTCTAACAAAATTCAATGGGGGGGAGTTACTTTATCTTGGGCCACCCTGTATATTTCAATTATGACTTTCTCATCTGTAAATTTAATATATTATTTCGTATAAAAGGTTAATGCAATGACCGTAATATTTTATTTCAATATTTATTGGGGGGGGTATTTGACATGTAGGGTCTTTTTCAGTACTGAATACTACTATTATTGCTTGTACCAATAATAATAATAATAATAGTGACAGGAGTTGTTTAACGGTAAAGGTCATGTGCCTGAGGGGATCTACGGCTTTACGTGGGATCCGATCCAAAACACGGGGCGCTATATCATTTGAATTCAAAGGGCGGTCACCCACCCATCTACTACCCATACCCGATAGCGTGCAACTTCGCTGACCTCAATAAAAGCGGTGTTGCGACAAGGCCACGACGTAGTCCTCATAAGGGAACAAATTATGAAAGAACTAGACATCATTCTTAGGAAGCCCCATTTTTTTTTTAATTAAAATAATGAAAATACAAATTAAACCTTAACATTAGCTACAGAACAATAAATGTTAGACATAGTTTTTTTTTTGTACAAGACCAAGGTTGTCAACATCCATAAACTACGAATCAGGATCAGGGATGCAATAGCGATGGTCGATGCTGGCATGCTTGAACGCACATGACGAGAAATTGAATATCGATTGGATGTTGTACGGGCGACCAATGACGCACATGTTGAAGTTTATTAAACATGTATGTAAAACTTTTAGCTGTGCGGAGTCACATGGACAAATTGTGTCTTTGTATGTTATTGGGTTATCACATTAATAAAGATTGAAATCGTTCAGATCTTTTATGAACACACTGTATATTAAACTCGCCACACCCCCGAAGAAAGGTCATATGAACGTAGGAAATAATTTATATTTTCCCCATATTTTATTATAATGAGTCATATATGAATAATCACTCGCTGTCACTACTCGGCTTCATATAATGTACAGTTTCGGAAAAAAGTTCGTGCAGAAAAAATTTCTACATACTGTACATACATTAATTATCAAAACCCATTTCCCAAACGAATTGGGGGTGAGAGTGCAGAAACAACCCAGACATCAAACCTTCCACCTTTGAACACTTGCACCACTTCTCTTTCTCGTTCTTCATTTATTCCCCTACATTCCACACGTGTCTGCATGCAGTTACTTGCGCCGCACGAGCAACCGCGCACGTCCGAGGCTATTGTTACCCTTATGGGGAGAAAGAAGGCTAGATGGGTTTCCAACCCAATCCTTTCCTTCCTGTATCGCAGGAGATGCGAAGCTAGCTGCATCCTTTGGCGGGCGGTGGGGTTCCCACATCCCTACATAATTTTTAAAAATTCATAAAAATTATTAATCAATAATATCGTGTTTTTCTTTGGATATTTCATCTTTTTTGGTAACAATAATAAAATTTAAAGACTAAAACCAGTTATTACATATTATCTACTGCCTTATCAATTCACTCCAAACAGAAGTTTTAAAGACAATTCCTTCTTTCTAAAGAAGTTATGTATCATTAAAAGATGTTATTCTATCATCTGAAAAGAAGCTTTGCTACCCAAAATTTATTTCATTTAAATTAAGAAAGTTTTGATACCCGAAATTTATTTCATCTAAATTAAGAAAGGTGATACCCAAAATTTATTTAATCTAAAAAAAGAAAGTTTTCATACCCAAAATTTGATACTCAAAATTTATTTAATCTAAATTAAGAAAGTTGATACCCAGAATTTAATACCCCAAATTTATTTAATCTAAAAACGAAAGTTTTGTTTTGAGTATATTCACTATAACCATAAAGTAGATGCAATTTTATACGAATAACTAAACTATATAAAGTTTGTTATTTGCCCGACATTTCATATTTTGTCTCTGGGTATCTTGTTTTGAACATTTTATATAGAGTTTTGATGGTATTTTAAATTCACTTCCTCCATAATCGAATGACCCTCAAACGATTTAAGGCAAAAACTTTGAAAATCATTCCACAAGTTGTTGTGAAGTTTGCAATTTATTTGCAAATACAACCCGTAAACTTTTTCGATTGGTTTTGTGAAGTCAAATATTCTTATTAATGGCGCTTAATCGAAATCTGTATTTTATATAAGACGTTTATTTCCTTTTTCAGAAAGAAAAAACTTATTTATAGTCACCCGCGGCTAAAATGAATATATATATATATATATGTATATGAGCCCCCAGTACCTCACTGGTTACAGTATCGGGCTGTGGGCGATGAGGTTCTGAGTTCGCGCTTATCTGCTAGCGGCATCAGGGAGGCGGGTAAGGGAGTGTTGGGCCTGTCATTCACCCTGTTTCTGCTCGGGTTCAGGTGACTCATGAAGCGCACTCATCTTCACGTAGTGGTAAAATGCGCTTCCTGGCTGTTAGCTTTACCAAAATACAAAATATACAGCTGTGTTTCTGTTTACAGCAATACTGGTTTTATTCGAGTCCTGTGTACATTATTTTAAGGCTTATTGGTTGTATGCACGAAAAATTGCAAATCAAACGGGAAACAAATGAGAAATGATCTGTAAAAAATTCAGGATTTCAAAATTTTACAGATGTTACATGCCCACTGAACCAGGAAACTGCGTTGGACGTTTCGTTTAGCGAATGCACAAAAAAACTTTCTCTTTTATCATCAAATTACTTCATTTTTTATCGCAAATTCATTAACATTTTTCTGTTTGATAGATAAAATGCATCTACCATTCATAATCTTAGTTATGAATGGTATATAATCTTATAATCTAAACTACTATTATTAATTTTCTTATGCGGGAAGGAGGAGCCAAGGGCGAACGCCCGCGAAACCGCCCCCAGCCCCACCCATAGAAGAAGAAGAGAGCTGAAATGAAGGTCCAAAGTTTTCGAGGCTTTAATTTCGGTTGAGAAGTGACTGAGAGATAACCTCTTTAATTAAAAATAATGAATTGTCGTTCATCCTTTTTAATGGCAATGAAGAAAACGTAGCGAGGTATATATTTTATGGCAAACTATTCTATTTATCTTTTATGTATATATATATATATATATATATATATATATAAGCCTCATTTATTTTAAATTTATGAAGAAATTGTTTAATATCCTTGGCTTTAATTTTCAAGTCTGAAGTAGAAAGCGCTTTCGTGTCCAAACGAAGAGACCCTCGATCATCTTCTTCGAGGATAACTTTAAGATAGTTGTCCTTCTCCCTAGAACTCAAAATTTATTGAGCAATTTTGTAGGCATAATGGCGGAAGGAAGGAGTGAGTATTGAAGTTTTAGTTAAGCTTTTAAAGTGGACCATAAAATTTTACTATCTTTAGAGCTGTTTAAAAGCTCACTGGTTTAATGGTTGTTGAGAAAGTTAGATTTTACGAATCTAATGATAGTAATTTAAAGTTTGAGGGGGTTCTGGAGGGGGGTTACTTTTTAAATTTTATTTCATTTCATTTTCGTTAAGGCGCATTGCCAAGAATGGTTGAACGATCGCGGGAAGTTTGTTTTTTGGTGAAGTTTTTAAGGGGGATAATTAACTCATGCTCACCTTGATGGGGACCCTGGGAGTATTATGCTTTAAGCGACAGCACAAAAAACGGAAGCATTTTTCCTTGAAATCACGTGGAAAAACAGTCTAGTCGATTTTTACTGTCTAGTAAATTCCTAATTGTGTAGTATTTGTAAATGTTGGTTCAATATAGTTAGGTTAGGTTGGGTTAAGTTAGGTTAAGTTAAACTAGGTGAGTTAAGGTGACATTAGCTTAAATTACGTTAAATTATATCAAATTTGGATAAGTTAAATTGAATATAGTGAATATAGTTAGGTTGGGTTGGGTCAAGTTAGGTTAAGTTAAACTAGGTGAGTTAAGGTGACATTAGCTTAAATTGCGTTAGATTATATCAAATTTGGATAAGTTAAATTTGATAACTTCGTTTCGTCGTATCTATTATTACAGATCGAAGAGTTTTTGTCAAGAAATTTTGCATTTGAGAAAATTATTTCGCCAACTCAAGAATTTGTTCCGTTGGACAAATGTTTTGTCTTGCAAAAGACCCCCAACACTCCTCGATGATCTCAGTAATAATGTCGGTAGTAGAAGAAAGTTTATCTGAAAAATAAGTAGATCTCGGTAGAGAAAAATAAAAGTTAAGGACACCGACCCAGTTCGACCTATCGTATAGTACCAATTTGTTCCTACAAAGTGTTTGGTAGAAGCAATTTTCTCTGAAATATGAGTACGTGTGTGGTAGCAGAGACGATGAAGTTGTCAGAAGTACCAAGAGGAATGGAGACATTAACAGTTAAAACACTGTTAAGAGTTAAAACACTTAACCATGGTGAGGGTTGCAAATCAGGGATTATGAGAGACAGCATAGTGCCACTACCCTCACAGCAGATGGGTAAATGCGAAAGGAGAACACCAACCACTCTATACTGCGTAGATTAAAATTCCCCCAGCGCTACAATTACGAAAATATTTGTTTATGAAATCTGTTAATAGTCGAAGATTCTGGGAATCATTTGAGCGTTAAGAGAGCGTTAGACGCAACAGAAGTATTTAATAGTATTAAAGAGGGGAAATCTATAAAAGGGAAAGTCAAAATTAAGAAAGAAAAGTTTGAAATGAAGTTAGAACTGCTCAAAATCTTGCATAGCAACACTGACCATCCTTTGATATGACGTAAAGAAAAAAATATTTTTTGGAAAGTCAAAACTAAAAGAAATAGATAAAGGAGGAAATTGTGTTTTAGTTAAGGAGGGCAAATCGTGTTTAATAGACGTTGTAAATAAAAGGATATAGATTGGCATAGATTGGTATAGATTGGTATTAGATTGGTTCTGTGTTCTCTTTACTGCAAAAATAAATGGAACATGGTGTTTTGTAGGTATTTGACCAATACGGTGTAACGGTAACGTCTGACTCTCCGATTCGAGTGTAAACCGACGAGGGACACATGGGGAACCAGACCAGAACGACTTGTGGGAGTGTGCCGAGCCTCCCCTTCCCATGATAACATTATATTCGCAGTTCTGGATTACATTTTATTAATTTCACTGTAATTTTACTGTCATTTCACATCATTTTACATCATTTTACATCATTTCCTTATCATGATACAAATATGAGAGCGAATTATTATTATTCGTATCCACAAAATAATTATGTTATAAAAGTGAATGACGAAAATTATATAAAAGACACCGGCTCTAAGGTCAAGGTTTGGTTGATAATGTTGTTTAACCTTATAGCTTTACGTTGGATCTAAACCACGCGTCGTTACATAATCTGGATGCAGAAGAGGGTCCCCCATCCAACTCCAGCCCAGATCCAATGCCGCTTAACTTTGCTGTTCGACGAGAACTGGTGTTACAACATTGGGTAAAGTAAACCGTTCATATATAAACGAACAGCAATTTAACCCTATACTGCAAAGAGGTCTTTTCCGAGACTGAATAAAAATCGTCTGGCGTTAGCCACAACAAAATCAGTAACGTTAACACTGTGCGCTAAATGGTTAAAAGCGTCTGTGGATCGTATGAAGCAAAAATATTAATTGGTGTAGTAGGGAATAAACAAGGTTAATTCTTGATAATATTTACGAGCATAACTATTTTAAAATTAACAGCAACAGAATTATGATACCTTATTCTAACAATTTTTAAACGCAGTCCACACTCATATATATATATAAGAAGAAATTAATAAACTAGAAGTAGTTCAGAAACATTTTACAGCCAAAATTGATGGCTGCAAAGAACTCAACTACTGGGAAAAACTACGTAAACTAAATCTGTACTCTGGAAAGAAAAAGAGAGAGGTGCACCATAATCTACATATGGAAAATGATCGAAAAACTGGTACCAAACCTCAAACTAAAACCAATTCCCATCCAAACAACGCTGGAAAATAGGAAAGGCAGAATGTGTAGTGTTCCCAAATTAAAGGCCCGACAAGGGACCTCTTCACCACTGAAGGAAAATAGTTTGGTTATCAGGTGGCCAAGACTTTTTAAACAGTTTTCAAAGGCCCTCAGAAACGTTACAGGGGTCAAAGTTGAAGTCTTCAAAAGAAGACTAGATGCCTGGCTCAGGACGGTACCAGATGAGCCGGGTGTACCTGGCTCTGTGTGATGGAGAGCGCAAGAGAGCAACTCGCTGCTCCACCAAGCCAGGCCTAGAGGCGGGATCCACCAGCTTGACCTTCGTATGAAGAGAAACAAACGCACGGAACTGCTACGAAGTTACGAGGTGTATATACCTTTGGTTAGCTTCCGCCCGAATTGTTCATTCTGACGAAGGTCAAGCTTTTCACTCCACCTTAGACCTACAGTTTAGCGTGGAATCCGAACCACGCCCCATCAGCAACCCAGCGTCTTAACCACTAGGCCACCTAGGGTACCCATTTATCTACCAACCACTTTCTTTTTATTGTGTGGAAGGATGAACAGCTGGGTTTTGCTGCGCGCCGGCTGCCATCGGGTCTCGAACCCGGGGCCGATGGTTTCGTAGTCAGCGACCTAACCACTACGCCACGAGGCGCCTTATATATATATATATATATATATATATGTGTTCCAAGCGCACATATAAATACTAAATTTCTTGGGAGGAAATTTATTATTTTTATATTTTGTTTTTGAAAGACACCTGCGAAAAAGTTGGGAAAATGCTCGAGAAAGCGTTAATAACGAACTTAAGGACCATTTTTTTAAACGAGAGAATTACCTGCTCATTTTGCACCACCTGCTCTATGTAAAAAATATGTTATGCATATATCGCCTTAGAGTGAATGATATTGAAATGAGACAACCCTCCAACGCTGATTATATTTACTTTTCAGGAACTTGCACCGTTTCGTATTAATAGTGAATATAAACTCCTTTTCTTATCATCACTTGAGAATATTTTGGGAGGGTTTAGAGGGGGAGGGAATGATGGAATGTAGTTTTTAAAAGAAAGTCATTCATTATATATATATATACACACGTGTGTGTGTGTGTGTGTGTGTGCGTGTGTGTTTGTGCGCGCGTGTTTGTGTGTGGGTGTGTATGTATGTGTGTATAGAATGAACATCATGCTAACATACGAGTTCATATCTTAACACTAATGAATTACAATTTACGTAATCTAAGGAACGAACCACCCTTTCGGATGTACTCTTCAAATTTTATATCATTTTAGAATTGAAAACAAGCAAATATTTATTATTGGTAAATAATCGCTAAGTAATCAAATAACTGTAGATATTGCAAAAGTTAATGATTAAGAAATAGTTAAGTTAACCAACAAAAAGTTAAAATAAAATTATCGTCCTTTATTTCATTTTTTGTGGGAGAATTCTTTAACGTAAATTTAAGCAAAATGTTAAATTTGTCGTAATTTTTTTGTAAATCGTAAATTATTTAAAAAGTTAATGATAATATAATAATAATAATAATAATAATATTTGGGGTTATTTAAACGCCTTCGTAAAAGCAAAGGAGACCATGTGACGAAGGTGACCTACAGCTTTACGTGGGTCCAAACCACGGGTCGCTCTATCATTTGAATACGAATGACAGTCACCCATCCAACCATATAGGTCGGAACACGCTTAACGCCCCTTCATTGAAAGAGATTGAGGAAACAAATTAATAGATAATAATTTTGTGGATTAACCCAATATTCCACAGTGTTTGTAGCGAAGTGATTGACGTTGTAGTGAAGTTCAGAGACCAGAAAGGCTTCCGATGAAACAATAAATTCTGTGGGATATGGTGTTACTGTCTGGGTGAGTTCCGTTCAATCTTCTCAGTAACATCGCTTAGATTTGAAATCCATACAAAGGTAGGATTTCAACACCTTTATTCAGAACCATTTTTCCGGAAATAAATTAAATAATTTCAAATTTTTTGGTTCCATACTTTCGAATAAAAAAAAAAATATATATATATATATATATATATATATCGGCTGTTGATATATATATATATATATATAATATATATATATACTGGAAAAATATTTTAAATGGCTTCGTTAAGGCGTAACAAGAGTGCCTTCAAATTAAGTCATGGTAATTACTGTGAATTAATTGAGGGCGTTTCATCACCCTTTTAAAGAAGCAGATTTGTTACGCTTTAAAAGCCCTCAAATTCAGAAAGATTTTCAGAATTAACAGGACGCAAATGAGGAGAAAATTTTTTGACAAAAAGCAATTTACTGTACATCAAAATGTAAAAAAATGTAATTACTCTTAATAAAATCTTTTAAGAAAAGCCAAATTATTTAATTTCAAGAGAAAATTAAGGTCACACCACACACACACACACACACACACACACACACACACCACACAATAGCCGAACTTATTGCCTTTTTTCATCAGAAAATGCGGTTTTTGCACAACTTATTTATATGTTCCGAGAGCACAAGGAACCATGGTCTAACACCATTAAAACTTTGCTGAGATCTGAGCGGATCTTTCAGTATCTGGAACAGCTAAGCGAGCTAAGGCGATGACTTTCTCAGATAGCACGCTACGCCGGTTTGAAATTAAATTAAAATTAAATTAAAGTTTTTATTTTAAAATTTTATTTTAATAATAATAATAATAATAATAATAATAATAATAATAACTTAAAAAAAGATTAAAAATAAAAATACAAGTGATGAAAATAATCATATCGATGTTAGGGGAGGGGGGAGCTACAAACAAACATTTTCATGCCATGAAACTTCCTTTGTTTAGAAGACGTATAGCAGGACTGATGAATAGCCTGGATAACTGGGTTGGCTGAGTTTTTAATTCTTTACATTAGACTGTATTGATCAAGCGCTTCTTGTAACCTCCGTGTGACTCGAGACACTGTGGTTAGCAAACATTTGCGAAGCTAAGTATCTTGGAGTCTAAAGGATCTGTTATAGAACAAATTTAGAATTCTGCCAGAACTTCTTTTATAGTTAGCCCAAAGTTGCTGCCTATACCAGAGCTTTCCAAACTTTTAACGTTGGCGACAAACTATTTAAGCATAACAATTTTCACGACACATTAATTAATTTTTTTTTATCAAATATCAAATATCAGATAATTTTTCAGTAGGTGGTTTATCTTGTAGCCGATTTTGTTGATAGAAAAATCAAAATTTCAAAATACAAAAAACACTAATGTGTCGCGACACACCAGTTTGGAAAGCTCTGGCCTATACAGTACGAAAAAGTACCCTTAGCTTCGCTAATAGCTTCCTTGTATTCATATTTGTTTTAGCACAGAAGCTTCGATGTCGTTTCCGGACGGGAGGTCGTGAGATCGAGTCCGGGCAAGGGCTTTGTAATTTCTAGTGTGTCGTGGTTCACATTCCATGCTAAGCTGTAGGTCCAAGGTGGAGTAACAAGCTTGACCTTTGTCAGAATGAACAATTCTGGCGGAAGCAAATGAAAGGTTAATCAAGGTGTATGTATATATAAAAAAGGGTACATCGTAGCCAACATCGTCACAACCCTTCCACTTGATCAACGAAGTTAAACGATATTGGGTCGGATGATAGTTGGATGGAAGACCCTCCTCTGCGTCCTGACTATGTAGCGACCCGTGGTATGGATTCCACGTAAAGCTGTACGTCTCCTCCGTCATATGGCCTTATTAGACGTTGCGAAGGAGATTAAACAACCCCCATAATTACATATATATATATATATATATATTAATGGTGGACATGATATCCGCATCCGCATCCGCACTTCTGAATGCGGATGTTATGCGGATATTACCTCTAATAAATTATGCAATTTACAATTAAATTAGCTTATAAAGTAGCTTATAAGGCCCAGTCATGCACATTTCATGTAAAGTATTAATTATTAATGAACAAACAAATATATAAACCTCAAAATCTAAATAGGTGGTAACACAGAAAATTGAATGAAACTTGTTTCATTGAATTTCTGTGGCTGAAACTCGAGAAAGTTATTATTTTTATCATAATGAAAACATTAATATTAATATTAATTCTTATGCATTGCCTGCCATAATAGTAATATCACGAAATTTGAAAAAATATGTCATATATTCATAATTCTATATATATTGATAGATTAACTAAATATCCGCATCCGCATCCGCATCCGCGGGTATTGAAATTAAAGATCCGCATCCGTATCCGCAGATGTTGAAAAACCTACATCCTATCCACTACTAATATATATATATATATATATATATATATATATATATATATATATATATTAAAGCACACACGGTTTTAGTGAGAGCAAATTAAAATTTATCTGATGAATATCTTTCACACCATGATCATTAATGCTTTCTCTATACCCGGTTTACGAGGGGTATATATCATGGTCTATGTAACATTGAAACTCTTACTGAAGGCCATGAAAAGAAAGGCAAAGAATTTTTGTTTTCTGTTGCAATGTGAAATGCCATCCGTTAACTTTAAAGTCACCAGTTTTTCAACATCTGCGGATGCGGATTTTTTATTTCAATATCCGCGGATGCGGATGCGGATATTTAGTTAACCTATCAATCAGAGCTGGGCATTTGCGGCATATTTTGCGGTACTGCGGTACTTGCGGTACCACCGCACTACCACCCCGGGCCCCCATAACGCAGTACCGCAAAGGATCGCTGAAAGTACCGCAGTACCGCTACCGCATTCAAATTTCCGCGTACCGGTTTGGTACCGGTTTGGTAGTTTGGTAGTACCGCAGTACCGCAATATGCCGCAAGTGCCCAGCTCTGCTATCAATATAATATAGAATTATGAATATATGACATAATTTTTCAAATTTCGTGATATTACTATTATGGCAGGCATAATTTTCTGTGTTACCAGTTATTTATATTTTGAGGTTTATATATTTGTTTGTTCATTAATAATTAATACTTTACATGAAATGTGCATGACTGGGCCTTATAAGCTACTTTATAAGCTAATTTAATTGTAAATTGCATAATTTATTAGAAGTAATATCCGCATAAAATCCGCAGTCAGAAGTGCGGATGCGGATGTTAAAAATGATGCGGATGCGGATATCCGGTCCACCACTAATATATATACACTATATATATATATCAGTGGCGTTCGGTCCATGGAAGCATTGCTTCCCCACTTAAATGATTAGAAGCGCTGTTAACAATATTAATGACGATAAAATTATATTATCACTAGGCTATACTCCTTTCAAATATTTTTTTAATACAAAAAGCTCGAAATCCAAATCAGTGCATTGAAAAAGGAATGGCAAAGCAATAATTTTGTTGCGTCGAGACGGCGAGACGGCGCGCCAATGGAAGCAACCTTGAGATTTTATAAAAATTGTATCAATTCACCCATAATTTCACTGCTTATACGATAGTATAAATGTAATAAATGATATACAATAAAATTATTGATCGCTATACTTGGGAATGAATTAATATTATGTCTTAAAAGAATAAAAAATATTCACCGATACAAACGCAGACCCATAACGCATTCATTTCTTTAGGCAAAACGTGGATCGTGGAAGCAACTTAGAGAGTTGCTTATTCCTGCTATTATGCTAACGGAATCCTTTTAAAGCGCTTAATTAATGAGCTTATAGCATTAAATGACTAAATAACTGGCAATTATTACCAAATATATTTTTAGAAGAAGAAATACAAGCTAATTGTAATTAGAGTTTGCTTAATTATGAGTAAATCAAAGTGAAGTTGTTATATTGAGGTTATTGTCGTTCGTTTTTCAATTTTCCTTGTTTGCGCGCATCACTTAATATTTCACGTGTTTGAATGTGAAATCCATCTCGTATACATACACAGTGTATATATATATATATATATATATATATATATATATATATATATATATAATATATATATATACACACTGAGTTTTATGCACGCCAACCTAAAATGGCCATAGTAAATTTTACGACGTTTTAACCAACATCAGTCAATTTGGTAAAGGGATAGGCCTACAACTCGGAATTTTAAAAGTTGTCGCAAATGGAACGTTCTTGACATTTGATAAATATTAAGAACTGAAAACTCCCAAAATTAAGTTAATAATTGAAAATTAATTAAATTTTCAATGCAAGACATACCGTGATTTGATTCAAGTTGAGCTGGGAGTCTTTTATGCAGAAAGGAGGGGCCAAGGGCAGGTGTCCGCAAAAATGACCCCCGCCCCGCCTTTATAAGAAAAAGAGAGCCAAACTCAAGATCTCCGAGACTCACGATGCCATTTTTAATATACGGTATATAAATTTTGAAAAAAATGGTGTAGTGTGTAAAATGCATGCATGTGTAGTGAAGAATAGAGAGAGCAGTGTGTGTATGAGAGCATGCTGGACTGTTCACAAGGTAGATGAGACAGAAAAAGATCGGCTAAGGAGGACAGTGACAGGAGAAATGGGAGTTCCAGCACTCCCTGTCTCCTGCCTAACGTCACTCCCAGAGTACTTCCCTGGTCGATTGGTGTCTCAACCTCCTCCTCCTTATGGTTATAACGAAGCTCTTAGGGGACAGTTTTTAACTCAGAATTGAATTAAAATAATTCCTTATGTAGTTATGTAGTTATGTAGTTAATTAGTTATGTAGTTATGTTTTATATACTGTATATATAATTATAATATATATATATATATGTAGCGGATCAACAAGAAATAGACCAACAAATCGACAGACATACTTTCTTTCCACGCTACCATAAAACAGTTTGGAACACACGTGGGCTAACAAACAATGGAAAGTCTGTTCCTTCCCAAGGCGCGAAAGTAAGTTTTTATCAACCCAAGGACGCGTTTACAAGGCGTCTTAAATAATTGGCGTGAAGTTCTACGTCACAGGATTTGCGTATAAAAGAAAGCATCCACGCTCACTCTCTCTCACTTCGTTGGCGCTTCCATTTCGTTCGACTACTCGGTACGATACCACCTCTTCAACCGCCTACCGGCTTCGGCCGGAGGCTAGGCCCGCTACTTTATTCAAGGCCTACAATTTATCATCAACTAAGACCTACCGCCCACCTGCAGAAGCAATCTTTCGAGGCCCAACAGGAATCATTTCGGGCCTGCGGTTTGCCGGGTCGGCCTTCAAGTTTCTCTACCTTCCTCGAGATATATTCAGCATCCCAGGCCGACACCTGCACCTCATAAGGCCAGCCTGCACCTCGAGAAGTAACATCACCTCAGGTTCTGAACGAAGCCTATCATCCATCATCTCAAGAGGCTTAACGGACAACGACAACCAGAATCTGCGTAATAGGTTCGTCTTCAACCCGCCTTCAACAAAGTTACGTCACCATAAGCTAAGTACATCATTCTAAGTACTCTTGAAGCCTACATTAGCCTACCGCCGAACGGTAGGCTATACTCCCAAAGTGTGTAATCACGCGTCCCATGACTCTCGTGAAAACGCAGTAGGCCTGTCATCCAATTCAAGTGTCATTTCAATACCGTTATTCCGCGTATCATCCGTCATTATGTTCAAGTCATATATTTGTGTTAACTAAATGTTCTCTTGACGTAATCATTTAACATCACATAATGTCTTATATATAAATGATATTTGTGTGTCAAGCATTTCAATCATTATTATTAGGCATCAATTATTCATGTGCATCCATGCAATCATTTAGCCTACTTAATCAGGTCATGTTTTTCCATTCAATGTACCAAACGCACGTGCATTCTTTATATCATTACTAGGCCCATTCAATGTTCCATGTCGCATGCCATTTACATACCATTAATGAGTACATTATTTATTACGTGTCAATTAAGCTATTAATATTTCATCTTATTAGCTAAGCCTATGCCATAAGCATAACGTAAAACTACCAATTAATTACTGTCAATTCTTTGTTATATCACAGTGAATAAAATAACGGATTTATTTTCATAATAAACTACAAAACCCATAAGGTGTCTTTTATAACCTTAACATTAATTTGCTTGGTAAACAAGCTGGTGACCTCGCTGCCATTTCGGTCACTTCCAATAGTATGGTGGATCTAATCAAATAACCATTCATTCCAATCGGTGATACTGTATTACACATAAATTACACTGGGGAACAAATTTCAATTTTTGTCTATTGAATTAGATTTGACAGTTACTTCTAGGTAATTTGGGTGCGCTGAGCACGAATTTTACTCGGTTTTGCTCTATCAGGTCCTGATTTTGCTCAACACCCCTCCTCTTTCGTCGTATTCATAAAAAGGTTTTTTTCTCAATACTCGCTAAGTCTTTTTGCAGTTACACATTATGCAACTAGGTTTTTATCTAGGTATTTGTACCTATTGTTATGGTATTGTTGTATTATGTATATTTTTATATGTAACACCCTAAAAATATTTTTAATTTTGTCATTTTTAACCCATTTTAATATTAGTAAATTAAGCTAAAAATATCATAGAATTCTAAAATTTTCTCGAGCGTTCCTGTTCTCTGTAGAGTATTCTAGAGGGACAACTAAAATATATAAAAGCGACTCGTTTCCAGAGTTAATCAGTCAATTCAATCAGTCAGTCAGTCAGTCAGTCAGTTGAGTTAGTTAATTAAGTTTGGGCATTAACATAATTTTGAATTGGCATATGATTTAGTGAGTAATTTTGTCATCGTGATTTAATATAGTTGATTTAATTAGACGTAATTTATATTGTACCTACTCATCCGTGTTTCTAGTTTAATTTCATAGATTGTAAGTACCTATTTCATAATAAGTACCTATTTAAACTAATTTTTGTGTTTATATTTCAGATTTTCTTAAATTTATATGAATTAAGGGCTTTAAATACCTTTACAAATTGGCAGAAAATCAAGCAATATGTCATCAAGCACTAGAAAGTTCAAATGCAAAAACAACCCTGATTCCTTCTGTTATATATGTGGAAATTTTACACTTCCACATCAACGAGCAAATATAACTGACTTCGTAAAAAGAGCTTACTTAGCTTATTTTGGCATAAAACTGGGGGACCAAGATAAATCGTGGGCTCCACATAAAGCCTGCACTATATGCATTGAAAGACTGCGACATTGGACGAAGGGTTCGGATTCAAAAATACCTTTTGGAGTTCCGATGGTAAGTTTATGATTTCATAAAACTACGTAATTTAATCACTAGTATACTGTAACTTACCTAAATGTAATTGTAACTTAGGTACATAAACAAAAATTTACAGAAAATGTTTATAAGAATCTCAAATATTGCATAAGGTTGAAACACATAGAAATGTTAAATGTTTGGGTGATAACTTTTGATAAAATTCATAAAAACAAGTCTCTCGTCGCTTTTGTTAACGCTTTACAATTTTTTTTCCATATCAGGTGTGGCGAGAGCCTACTAACCACGAGACCGATTGCTACCTTTGCTTTGTCAAGACTTCGGGCTTCACTAAGAAAAATAAACATTGTATCGAGTACCCAAATTTCGACACCGCGATACGACCTGTGCTACATTCAAATGAGATCCCCATTCCAAAATTTAAGGGTCTGCCAACTCAAGAATTAGTTGAAGATGTTCCTGAAAATATTGTTATGCACTTTGAGGAGTCAGACACCGATTTTGACCCCAGCGTATTTGAAAGTCAAAACGATCCGCAAAAGTTTAACCAGGCCGAGTTGAATGATCTTGTAAGGGATCTAAATTTGCCAAAAAAGGCTGCGGAAATTTTAGCTTCAAGACTTAAAGAGAAAAACTTGCTTACTTCAAACACATACATTTCATTTTACAGAAAAAGAGAAGAAGAACTTGTTAAATATTTTAGAACAGAGGATAGTTTAGTATATTGCTGCGACATAGTTGGTTTGTTAAAGAAGATGGGGGTTGAGTCTTACGATGCAAATGATTGGCGCTTGTTTTTAGACAGTTCGAAAAGAAGTCTTAAGTGTGTGTTGTTGCATAATGGCAATCTATACGGCTCGATACCGATTGGGCACTCAACAAAATTAAAAGAAAAGTATGAACATATAGAAAAGGTTTTAAATCTTATCAAATATAGGGAGCACGAGTGGATCATATGTGTTGACTTAAAAATGGTTAATTTTCTGCTAGGACAACAAGGAGGGTATACTAAATATCCCTGCTTCCTTTGCTTATGGGACAGCAGAGCCAAGGAAGAACATTATTTCAAACAAATCTGGCCAGCACGAACATCACTTACTGTCGGAGAAAAAAACGTAATTAATCCACCTTTAGTGAGCAGAGATAAAATCATATTTCCTCCTCTGCATATAAAACTAGGCCTCATTAAACAATATGTAAAAGCTTTAGATACGAACGGCGAGTGTTTCAAATACATAACTTCAAAATTTCCAAGTTTAAGTTATGAAAAAATCAAGGCGGGAATTTTCGACGGTCCACAAATAAGAACAATGATTAAAGACAGCAATTTTCCTAATGTCATGAATGAACGCGAAAAAAATGGCTGGTTCTCATTCGTGGACTTGATAGAAAACTTTTTAGGCAATTATAGGGCAGATAACTACGAAGAAATCGTAAAAAAACTTTTAAGGGACTACAAAGAGTTAGGTTGCAATATGAGCATAAAAATGCATTTTTTGAATAGCCATCTTGACCAATTTCCAAGTAATTTAGGTGATGTAAGTGACGAACAAGGGGAGAGATTCCACCAAGATATCAAAATTATGGAGGAACGGTACCAAGGCCGCTGGGATTCCCACATGATGGCTGATTACTGCTGGTGCTTGAAAAGAGACCTGCCATCAACAAGCAAATACGCTAGAAAGTCTTACAAAAGAAATTTTTGCCACAGTGAAAGCTTCATATCTGTTTGTTTTTTTATTTTAAGTCATTTCTATCGTTATAATGTAATTTTACTGTAGTTTGAACTGCTTGTATTCATGAAACTTGAAAAAAAAATTTAACACATGACTTAATTTTTTAGTCCTAATTTGAAAAATCTGGAAAATGGCACATAGGCTGTCGACAAGAATCAGGACCTGATAGAGCCAAACCGAGTTGAAATTCGTATTCAGCGCACCCAAATTACCTAGAATCAAGTGTCAGATATCATTCAATAAAATACGTGTTGCCCAGTGTTATTATTAACCCAGCCTATCATTATAAAGCAATCAGTCATTGCCTTAATCAATCGTTGCATACAATTAAATCATTATCACCTTAAACGGCTAAAACTAGGTCCACTATCTATATATATATATATATATATATATATAGAGAGAGAGAGAGAGAGAGAGAGGAGAGAGAGAGAGAGAGGCGGGGCCACCAGCTTGGCGTCCATGTGAAGAGAGACGAACGCACGAAACAACATAAGGTTCATAAGGTAAGGTATGTTTCAGAGCTCATTAATATTATAACAAACTTGTATGTAATTTTTTCTTGCATTTTTTATCGTAGAAACACACGGTTATATTTATTATCATTGGATAAGAAACTGGCCCCTCCTTCTTACATAAACTTAAATATTACGATAGTGTAAAAGTACACGAAAATAGATTGAAGACTTTGGGTACTCTTACGTTACTTCTAGAAGCCGAAGATTTGCTGGAAGAAACGTGGCAAAATAAAAACTCCTGATTTAAAGGCTCTATATCATATCCTACCCACCTATAAACGCCGATAACTCTAACACTGTTGCCTTTCCTGGAACCTTAACTAAGAAGAAAGGGATACGATATTAAAACTTGTTCAGACATATTTTTTTTTAATCGTCATATCAAGAAAGTGCAAATTTTCAGAGCTGGGCACTTGCGGCATATTTTGCGGTACTGCGGTACTGCGGTACTACCGCACTACCAAACCGGTACCAAACCGGTACGCGGAAATTTGAATGCGGTAGCGGTACTGCGGTACTTTCAGCGATCCTTTGCGGTACTGCGTTATGCGGTTCCGGTTTGCGGTTTGCGGTAGTACCGCAGTACCGCAAAATATGCCGCAAGTGCCCAGCTCTGCTGAAATTTTCATATCTAATTTCATTTTAATTTGAATTTAACATTCGATTTTCAGATATTGATAAGATGCCGTATTGCATTATCTCTATCATTATATAAGAAGCATTACTTTTAATTCTATCATGAACCACATCCGAAATAACTCGATTTAAAATTTTGTTTTCCCCTGTGTTTTAGGCTTTAGCTTCCCCTGTGTTTTAGCTTCCCCTGTGTTTTAGCTTCCCCTGTGTTTTAGCGGTGTTGCCATTTCGTTTCAGATTTCATTTCAAACTACCTCAATTTTGAAGTTCATTTCAAAAGATTTTTTTTTCGCTAAAAAACTTTCCTCTTTCTGGCAACTTTCCTCATTATTTTAAGCTATTTGTTGATTTAGTTATATTGATGAGAAAGAAAACACTTAAATTTTCAATTAATTTTCTTTTTAAGGGTATTTGGTGCGTATTGTATGTATTGGTATGTATTGTACGACATTTGGAATGCATTTTTATCACGTTTATATTTTGTCAACTAAAATAAATCTCAATTCATGACTCGTAATCCATTTTTTTTTTATCTTATTTAGTTTTCAGCTTTTCTAGTTTTATGACCCAACTCCGAAAGCAACAAACAAATTTCCAATTTTTCTATATTGTACTTTTTTATGGGAGTAATATCAGTTTTAATAATAATAATAATACATTGCTAAAATTTAAAATTTTTTAACCATTTTCTTTTTTGTAGGAGTCGGGGGGAGGGGAGGAGAGGAGGGGGGGAGTGAGGGAGGGGGGAATCGTTAAGGTGAAATGTTTTAAAGTAGATTCCCGAGCGCCGGTATATAGTGATTGTAACGAGAAATGAAATCTTTTATTTTGCGAAAGGACTTCTATTATTTTCTTTATACGCTTCACAAATTGTCACTGTTATGGTTCTTGCAGATTACTCGTAATTCAAATGTAAAATAAACACTTTTATTTTATTTTATTATTTATTTTTATTAATTAATTTATTTTATTTTATTTTACGAGTGGCGCCTCCGCCTCCCTAAGCTACGGGTAGGGCTTGTGATCACTTCGTGATCTTTAACGCCGTTTATCTTGATAGATCCGACCCAAACGGGCGACTGAGCGAGAAACATTAGCTCCACCCACTTTACGAGAGGCAGCCAATCATAACAGGCGACTGAGCGAAAGAGATATTTGTTACTCCGCTCAACTCTGCTCAAAACCGCGCAAAATGTTTTTTATTTATACATAGATTTATTTATTTTATTTATTTATTTTTATTATTTTATTATTTTATTATTTATTTTCTATTGAATTAATAAATGTAAAGAGGAAAGGAAGACGAGTTTAAATATATTGATTCAATTAATTTGTTGTTATTCATTGCCTTTTATAATCAAACTAAATGTTTTTTGGGGAAAAAAAGTGTCTATTTACTTTTGTCAACCCTCTATATATATATATATATATATATATTATTGGAGTTGTTTAACCTCCTTCGCAACATAATCTGGGCGCGGAGGACGGTCTCCCATCCAACTACTACCCAGACCCAATGTCGCTTAACTTCGCTGATCTCCGGGAAGCGGTGTTACGACATTGGCCACGACGTAGCCCATATATATATATATATTATATACACATGCGTGTGTGCATGCGTGTGTGTATAATGATGGGTTGTTTAACCTCCTTTGCAACATCTAAAGTCATATAACAGAGGGAACCTACTGCTTTACGTAGGACCCGAACCACGGGTAGCTACATAGTCTGAACGCAAAGGAGGGGCTCCCATTCAACTACTACCCAGAGTCAGTGTCGCTTAACTTTGCTGACCGACGAGAAGCGGCGTTACGACACTGGCTATGACGTAACCCGCTTTTACTGATAACAACTTCACAAAGAACTCTTCGGCGTCAAGGAAAACATATGAAAGAAATAAACTTGAGTTTGGTTACTCCTCCATCAGAAGAAATATCTTTTTAAAATTCTCATTACATTTTTTTAATTCGCAGTACAAATTTGACAAAAAATATGTTTTCATTACTAATATTATTAATAATATTAGTAATAATATTATTACTACAAATATTAGTAATATTATTAATAATATTACGTAACATGAAATAAAACTCTTATTTTAAAAAATATTAAATAATTTATAATATTGAAGGGAAGTAAACCATGGAAAAAACGTACAATGTTAATATTAACACTTCTCATAACATTTAATTATCTTCCAATGACTGAAATAGTTAATTAGCTTTCATTTGGTGAAGAAATTAAAGAATTACAACCTAAATATTACATAATAACGAGCAGAGCCTTCGGCTCCCTGACCTACGGGCGGGGCTTGTGCTTCGCAAACTCGTCTACGGCGAGAACACCTTCGCAGAGTACCGAGATAAGACAAAAATATTATTTAACATTTTAAATATAGCTTCACAAATTTTTAACCCACTGGCTCAGAATGCGAAGCTCAAAAGGTTAGGACTACCCCTTTGGGGGAGGTCATTCACCTCTTCCCCCCAAACCCCCCCAAACCTCCTCACCCCCTTTATGCAACTTGGGGAGGCAAACCCCCTTGTTGCATAACCCTCCCCATCACCCCTCCCCCATTACCCCACAAACCCCTCTCACCCTCCATGCAACTTGGGGAACTAACCCTCAACCTCTTGATGCATAACTACCTCCCCCTTGTTGTACCCCCCTCCCCATTACCCCTACCCCTTTTTTCTGTTAAAAATAGTCGGAAGTTTGTGTAACACACTGTTTTCATATTTTTTATATTTAAAATAAGGTTGAAAGGAAATGGAAGAAAATGCAGGTGTTTTTTTCAATGATTCACCAAAGATTGCTTCACTGAAGCATTTAATTGCATCAATTATAAATCTTTTACATATAAGTTTTAAACAATACAGAGTTCTCCTCTCTCTCTCTCTCTTCTCTCTCTCTCTCTCTCCTCCTCCCCTCCCCACGAAGGTGTATTTATCCTATAGTAGGGCATGTAAAAGCTGTTTTAAAGGTTACAGAGAGGCGAATACAGAAAAATGATTTTTCAAATATGTTTCAATTCTGACCAAAGAATAACCTTGACACAAAGAAAACGCATTTATTCAAAAGCAAAACACATTTTGTTAATAATTTTCTGTCTGGATACAATAAAGGAATGGTTTAATATAATAACCAGTTAAGCCTAAAGCTTAAGGGCCAAATTAAATAAAATAAATAGTGCAGCTTCGCAATTACTCGTATTTACGTCAGTGTAAATTTTCAAACCAATGTATTTATTTTATTATTAATAGAGATTGCAAATTTTCAAGCCAATGTATTTATTTTATTATTAATAGAGATTGTAAATTTTCAAACCAATGTATTTATTTTATTATTAATAGAGATTGTAAATTTTCAAACCAATGTATTTATTTTATTATTAATAAAGGTTATTTAATTCAATAATCGCTTTATTATAATTATTCTTTGTATTTTGTTGGACTCATTTTGTTATTGTAGAGTTTCATTGTGAATACTAAACGTTAATAAGTTATACTTCCGGACAACAACCCATTCATCCATATATACATCCATGCATCCGCCCATAAATTATTAATATTAATTGTTTTAGTTTCCAAAAAAGCGCATTTTTATAAATTCCTTTCAATAAAAAAATTTTCTTATTAAAAATTATTTTAAAAATTACGAATGTAAAACCAATCTATAAATATCCAATTTGCTAAACTCATCCGTAACTCGAAACAACGTAACGAGAAGACTTCGTACGTTGCGTGAAAAATCTCATGGAGCGGTTTTAATCCGATAAGGGTAAAAAAAAAAAAAAAAGAAAATTATTTCTGTGTATGTAAATTAATGTAAATTAATATACAGTAATTAAATTAAAGTTAGATACAAAAATTCCAATACACAAAATAATACAGGAAATCCAATAAAACATTTTGGTAATTCCTAAATAAGCATAATTTATGCTTAATTTAAACAAATGTTTATTTCAAAGAAAACAGATACGAAGATTTTGTTCGATCAACAAAATATTTGTTTACTGTAACAAATTATTAATAACAAAATAACAAAATTAATAACACTGAAACAAAATAATTTTTTGTACACTACCAATTTTATCGTCTGAGTGAACAAAAAAAAATTTCTATGCATGTAAAAGCATTTTTGCTTGTTAAAAATTCAAGAGAGAAAAATGCTGAAATCTTTGGTTATTAGTAAAGTGAATAATCTTAATTTTAATAAGGGATTATACAAGCTTCATAATTTTATTTTAATAAAATGTGTATGTATATATATATATATATATATATATATATATACACACACACACACAGTTTGCCCAGAAAAAGTAAGCTATTGCTTTTATCAACTATTATACTTACTATTGTCAAGATTTGTTTGCTTTTATAACGATTTAAATAAACAATTTGTTTTTATATGTAGCACTTCTATGTCTTTATAATATTTGTTTTAATATACTCTATCATCTTTGTTGCAGATTTTTCAAAAATAAAACTGAAATAAAATCTTAAAAGCAATAGCTTACTTTTTTCTGGGCAACCCGGTATGTGTATATATATATATATATATATATATGCGTCGGTGGTATCGTCGTGATTACGAATCCATCGGCTCCGGGATCGAGACCCAGTACGGCAGGCGGCGCGCAGCAAAACCCAGCTGTTCATCCTTCCACACAATAAATAAATTGGTTAGTAGATAAATGAGTACCCTGGGTAGCGTAGTGATTAAAGACGCCGGGCTGCTGGTGGGGCGTGGTTTGGATTCCACGTTAAACTGTAGGTCTAAGGTGGAGTAACAAACTTGACCTTCGTCAGAATGAACAATCTGGGCGGAAGTAAAACCAAAGTTAACCACCAAGGTTATATATATATATATATATATATATATATATATATTCTTCTGCTTATACACGTACGCACTTTTACTGACAACAGTTTTCGGCAACTGAGAACTCCATCGTTAAGGAAATTACATGAAAGTGAAATAAATTTGTGTTTCGTTACCATTCCGTCAGAATAAATGGCACCGTTATAAATATTAACTGCCAGATGCACGAGTTTTGCTTTTGAGGCAATTAAGGACTTACTCAGCTTTTGGAGGGAGGGGGAGTAATTTAGTCTATTTTTTTTTTTATTAATTGAACGCATTTCTCCCCTCTTAATTTTTAATTTGAACTCGTTTAATAATTTAATATTTTAGTCTTTAACCTTTTAATATTTTCATATAACGGCAGAAACGTTTTTGAGCGAAACGTATAGTCTATTTTTACCGTTTTAAAACGTACTCTTACGTTTTAAATTAATTATTATATACCTGAGGCAGGTGCATTATTGTCACGACAGCTATGAAATGCGAATGTGAGCGATTGAGGCGCTCCTGTCTGTTCCTGACGCGACCTCATTGCGGTGAAGAGGCGTTTGAGTATAAAAGAATATATATATATGGTGGAAAAAATATAATCGCCCGCTCACCCGTGGCAAGTGAGATTTTACCAGGTGAGAGTGTTCGAACACCGTTACAGATCTTTAATTTTGATTGGAACAATACTGAGAGGATTTCTTTACATGCTAATAAGGAAATACTGTATAGTCTTTATTCTCATTCGACTCCTTTCTCAATAATGGACCACAACTTATTATAATTATCGTAAAATGAAATAGCTTATTTCACTTATGCTCAGCGCCGATAGCGATAAAGGCTGTTGTTATTACACTCATAAAATTTTGCGGATGAAAAACAGAAATTTTCATGGCGAGTATTTGTATTTAGTCTTACCTTTGGTACCTTTGGTTTGGTTTGCTTCTGCCCGAATTGTTCATTCTGACGAAGCTCAAGCTTTTCACTCCACCTTAGACCTACAGTTTAACGTGAAATCCGAACTACGCCCCACCAGCAGCCCAGAGTCTAGGCCACCCAGGCTACCCATTTATCTACCAACCACTTTCTTTATTGTGTGAATGGATAAACAGCTGGCTTTTGCTGCGCGCCGGCTGCCGTCACTAGGTCTCGAACCCGTGGCCGATGGATTCGTAGGCAGCGACGCTAACCACTACACCACCGAGGCGCATGGTGATTGAAACTTTGGTGATTGAAACTTTAATTATCGTACATTTATGTATAGTACTGGATTTCAACTGTAAGACGTATTTTCATTCCTCTGATTGGTCAGTCTTTGAAAGAAATGAAACGAGGTCTCTGATTGGCCAATTCATAATAAGTAACTCATTTTTATGTGAAGGCGACAAATATATTTTCACATAAGATACTTGGACATTGTTTTTTTTTTTTATCTTCCGAATTGTTTATTCTGACGAAGGTCAAGCTTTTTGCCCCACCTTGGACTTACAGCCTTAACGTGGAATCCGAACCACAACTCCAAATTCAACTAGTTCAGACTCGATCTCACGACCTCCCTATCAGCAACCCAACATCGTAGACTCTTGAGACTACCGAGGTGGGTATACAAATGATTTTCTAACGTATTTCCATTCAGCAAAGAAAGATTTCCATTGTCTCCTAAAGTTTCAATTTTGGTGAAGTTACATTACCGCTGGGGTGTCGTAAACGTTCACAGTTTGTAAGGGGTTATATTTCTTTGTCTATACCGAATGGTCAGAGTACAACAGCAGATTTGCCCCTGAGGAATCATGTCTTTACTACAAATAGGAAACTGAACGTTTGAACATGGAACTTTATTTTCTGCGAGACATTCCAATAATTAACTTTTCTAATTTTCATTAAATAATATATATATATATATATATATATATATATTTCTTTTTTATGCGGGAAGGAGGGGCCAAGAGCAAAGTTCACAAAAATGCCCCACCCCCTAACACACACAGAGAAAGAAAAGAAAAGAGCCGAAATTAATATATATATACACATATATATATATATATATATATATATATATATATATATTATATATATATATATATATATATATATATTAACTAAATCATAAAAACATTAATTAAAAAAACATTAAAAAATAAAACAAAATTAAAAAGATTAAAGTATTTAACTAAATTTATTGCCACTATAAATAATTAGTGAAACAAAAATTAAATTAAATTTAAATTTATTTAATTTATTTTAATTCTTTTAATTCAACGTACCATCATTTACTGAGTTTTATGAACTCGCCAAAGACGAAGAATTTGGTTGCCGAAGAGTCTTCGCCTAAACGAAAACACTTTATGTTTATAATATTGGTTTTCACAATTTATTTTGAATGCAAATGCGACAGAAGTAAGATTTTTTTACGATATTAACTGTGCAAGTTTGGTTGGTTGACTTACTAAACGTACCAACACACGGATAATGTCACAGCTTAGAAGAATTTTGACTTTACATCCCTTTGACGGAGGATTACATTTATAATATTGGTTTTCACAATTTATTTTGAATGCAAATGCGACAGAAATAAGATTTTTGTATGATATTAACTGCGCGAGTTTGGTTGGTTGACTTACTAAACGTACCAACACACGGATAATTTCACAGCTTAGAAGAATTTTGACTTTACATCCCTTTGACGGAGGATTACATTTATAATATTGGTTTTCACAATTTATTTTGAATGCAAATGCGACAGAAATAAGATTTTTGTATGATATTAACTGCGCGAGTTTGGTTGGTTGTCTTACTAAACGTACCAACACACAGATAATTTCACAGCTTACAAGAATTTTGACTTTACATCCCTTTGACAGACGATAATTCATTCATATTTAGTTATCAAAGTGCTTTTTACTCATGCGCACGGGACTAAATCGCTTTTGAAGGTATATGAATAACGCATGAGGTATTATTCATAATTCTGCTTGCTAATAAACCTTATATTTAATATTTATATTAAGAACAGCCATTTCATCGAGTTTTACACCTGTATCCTTTAAGGGCTAGATTTTTTTGTATTGTTAAGTTACGAACGCCCGTATTTGAAACGTTACCAATTTGTACCAGTCGTCCTGAAAGGGTTAAATGAGAGAACACATTCGTTTTTGATGAAATTCGTTAGAGAAAAAGTAATTTTGTCGTTATTAAATTCGCGATATTGAAAAATGAAAATACCATTTAAAGTCACTGAAATTAAATAAAATTGAATTAAACTAAATACAAGCAATCTATTTGTAGTTATTTCACTACAGAAAATAGAAACAGACTTCTTTTTTTTTTTTCAATTTTTATGAAGAGAAATACATATGAGTATATTCGCTTTCATAGAATCCAATTTCAAAATTTTTATTGATCTTTTCATACAAGAAAATTATTTAAAAAAAAAAAGTGTATTTAATCCATTATAAATTGTTGTTTTAATCTCCTTCCATATGCGAGAATGGACAACCAACCATTTGTAAGCAAAATTGATGTACTAGGCACTAGGGCATGGGTCGGGGAACTTTTTTGGGTATTACCCAAAAATCTATTTGAGTAAAATGAAATTACCCCCAGACTTCAAAGTAAACAAAAACAAGCCAATTGCTCTTAAAATTGTTGCATATGGTATACAAAAAATTCAAATTCAAAAAATGTTTATTGGATCCATTATTATGGAGAAATAAAAAAAGCCACACATGCTGGCATAAGAATAGCACACAAACAAAATTAGTAAAAAGGATTGAAGAACTGAAGAATTTCATTCAAAACATCACTTCAGGTTTGGAAAAATGATGCTGTTTCTTTTGATACAACATCAAAATCAGGACGTAAATTCGTAATATTCTAAAATTTAGAATAACGCCACATTTATGTAACAAAATAAAATAAAAATATACGAAAAAAATATCAGAACAAGTGTCAAGCACTAAAAGCACCTCTTCGCTTCATGATACCATACACACGACTGAGGCTCTGAGGGAAGTGTCTCTCATACCGCACGCATTACCCCAAAATTTTTAAATTTACCCCATTTGGGGTAATTTACCCTGTTCCCCGACCTCTGTACTAGGGGCACTCAGTATATTTTGCCTCACCCTTTTTTCTTAGCTAAATAATAGTCCATGGGGCTGAAATATCTTTTGGGCCGTAAGTTTGAACTTTCTGCGCTTCACATAACCGGATTTTTCCAGTTTGAACTTCCCCTCCTTGTATAAAACCGCTTTTAAAAACCCTTTTATAAAACCGATGGTTAACGCAGTTTCGGAAATGGCGTCTGACAGTGATGTGCGTCGTAAACAGAGAGCTGTTATCGAGTTCTTAGCCGCAGAGAAGGAAACATTTGGAAATATTCACAAACGTATACAAAACGTTTACGGAGATGCTGTTGTTGATCGAAGCACAGTTGGACGCTCGTCTAAATGTGTGAGATCATCGGAGAGAGGGAGAGCCAGCCTCGATGATGAGCCACGCAGCGGTCGCCCGGCATCGACTGTCACATCTCACACTGTGCAACGTGCTAACAGCATCATTCGATGAAATCGGCGCGTCACATACAAGGAGCTATCATTGGAGCTAGGAATTAGTGAAGGAGGTGTGAATACGATAATTCAGCAACTGGGATACTCTAAAGTGTGTTCACGGTTTGTTCCTCGCGAACTGACTGAAGATCACAAAGCCCAAAGAAAAGAAATTGCTTCCGAGTCGTTGGTTTGATACGAGACGGAAGGGGATGACTTTCTTTCACGAATTGTGACTGGGGATGAGATTTGGGTACACCACTTTGAACCTGAAACAAAACGCCAGTCCATGGAGTGGCATCACGCAGACTCCCCACGCAAGAAAAAGTTCAAAATGGCTCCCTCTGCAGGAAAGGTTATGGCCACCATCTTCTGGGACATGACTTTAAGGGGTGATTCTGGTGGACATTATGAAGAAAGGACAAACAATCAACTCAGAGGCATATATTGCTACCCTACAGAGACTCCAGAGACGTATAAAGCGAGTTCGACTGGAGAGAAAACTGGAAGACGTCCTTCTTTTGCACAATAATGCAAGACCACACAACAGTTTGCAAACAAGAGGCCATCACAAAAATGCGCTTGACTGTGTTACCCCACCATCCATACAGCCCGGATCTGGCACCTTCAGACTTCCATTTGTTTAGGCCAATGAAGGATGCTATTCGTGGAAGAAAGTTTCAGAATGACGATGAGGTTGTTGAGGAAGTTAAGAGGTGGCTCGAGCGGAACCCAGCGGACTTTTACCATCAAGGAATAAAGGCCCTTGTTTCGAGGTGGAGGAAAGCCGTAGAAAAGGATGGAGACTATGTGGAAAAATAAAAACTTGTAAAAAAGGTATTTAACTACTTGTGTACAAAATTCCTGGAACTTACAAGGAAACTTGGAAAGAAAAAAAAAAAGTGGAGCAAAATATATTTAGTGGCCCTCGTAATTATACAGTTTATCTTCATATGGGTTACATTTTTTTTTTTATAGTTGATTTTCAGCTGTACATTTGTACAATCATTTACAGTATACAGATAACATAGCTGTCAACCCCAAACTGAAGGAAGGAGTGAGATTGACTGTCGCGGGAATCCAGGGGTTCACAGTTCGTGAAAAGGACAAATAAAAGCGATGATTACATGTAATAATACAGTTTGAAATTTACATGAGAGCGTGAGTTGAAGTAAAAGGCGTGAGTCTCACGTCAAAAGTGTGACAGATGACAAGTATGAGATAACAAAAACACATATAGATGCTGATGTTCTTCGCGATTTAGGTAATTAGAATTACGCAGAAACCTAAATTAAACATAAACTAACCTTACAAAGCGTGACTTAATCTAACTTAACCTAACTTAACCTAACCTAACAAGGCATAACGAACAAGATTTAACGTAACAATCAAAACGAACCTAAATCTAACTGGTTAGTGAGGTAGTTTCACACACACTTGATTCTCATTACTATTTCATATATATAACTTCAGACCCCATAACACGCTTCTCAGGACCCCTATCCCTACAAAGACCTCAATTATCCCCTATAATGAAGTCATGTTCCTAATCTCTTAAGCCTCATCGGCCTATAACAACACACACACACACACACACCTATGCGATTTCTAGGACTGACAATTTTCTCGACTGATTTCATTGGCAAATTTTATACATTCATTTATTTATTAAATAATTATTTTACATTTATTGTAAATAAACATTTTCAGTATGATTTACTTCCCACCCAACCTAACTTAACCACCCAAACCTAACCTAATTTTACCTTAACCTAATTTAACTACCCAAACCTAACCAAATTTAACCTTAACCTAACTTAACCACCCAAACCTGACCTAATTTAACTTTAACCTAATTTAACTACCCAAACCTAACAAAATTTAACCATAACCTAACTTAACCACCCAAACCTAGCCTAATTTAACCTTAACCTAATTTAACTACCCAAACCTAACCAAATTTAACCTTAACCTAACTTAACCACCCAAACCTAACCTAATTTAACTTTAACCTCATTAACCTAACTTAACCACCCAAACCTAACCTAATTTAACCTTAACCTAACTTAACCACCCAAACCTAGCCAAATTTAACCTTAACATAACTTAATCTAACTTAACCACCCAAATGTAACCTAATTGAACCTTAACCTAACTTAACCACCCAAATCTAACCTAATTTAACCAAACTAGAGTGATTTAACACACAAATGAAAATAAAAATAATATAAATAAAAAAATTTAAAAAATTATCGATTTCTACTTTGTTCGACGATAAAAAAAATAAAAAATGACTCTGACGTTGTCGATCCGACCACAAACGTGACTCATCGAACAAATCACTTTCATCAGTCAAGTTGTCGAGTCAAATGGATACTATCAGAACGGAGTATCACGCACGCATGCGCGCGCGCACACACACAAACACACACTGACAGAGCTGGGCATTTGCGGCATATTTTGCGGTACTGCGGTACTTGCGGTACCACCGCACTACCACCCCGGGCCCCCATAACGCAGTACCGCAAAGGATCGCTGAAAGTACCGCAGTACCGCTACCGCATTCAAATTTCCGCGTACCGGTTTGGTACCGGTTTGGTAGTGCAGCAGTACCGCAGTACCGCAATATGCCGCAAGTGCCCAGCTTTGCACACACACATACATACATCTGTGTGTGTGTGTATATATAAAGAAAATTAAAAACCCGAAAGGAAATATAAAATAAGGACCGAATAACGTTTTTAGCACATATAATTTGGCCCTTTTTCAATTCAGAAGAAAACTGCTCATGATGATGATAAAAGATAAATAGTGGAATCGTCCTTTGTAAAAATAGAAATGAATCCCAAAGGCTTTTGCCTGAAACGCTGTCATGCTTCCCAACGGCATAGTCACATAAGAATACTGTAATTAAACTATAAAAATTAAACGTTAATGCCAACATTGTGTAAACCTGTATGGATGTAATGTATATCTTATGTAATGTATTCTTTCTCAATGAAGATTATTATTATTATTATTATTATTATTGTTATTATTATTAATTAATTATTATTATTAATTATTATTATTATTATTATTATTATTATTACTAAAAACACTAAAATGATTTTACGCTTAATATTTTAAAGCTTGTCCCTTGGCTTAAGGATAATAACCAGCCACCTTAGTTTGTTGGTTGTCATTTTTTTTTTATTATCGTGTTTATAGTTACTTCATTCAGTTTTAGTCCGATCAGAGACCACTTTTGGTTGTTCTGTTTTCTTTCCGAATTGAAAAAGGGTCCATTATATGGGGCTGAAAACTTTATTCGGGTCTTATTTTATATTTCTTCGCGGGTTTTTAATTTTCTCTAATTTTTTTTGCAATTATTACAGCTTTATACAATCTGTATATATATATATATATAGTTACTACGTGTCTGTATGAAATTTATGGCCTGTTTTAATATTTTCTGAGCATAAAATTCATTCCCTGCTAGTCAGTAAATCGCACGTTCTGGCTACAAGATGTGAAAAAGAAAGAGGTCTCTCTCTCTCTCTCTCTCTCTCTCTATATATATATATATATATATATATACACACTCTTCTTTCCTTACTTAGTTCTGTTCCACGGTCCATATTTCATCTCGCACACGTCAAGGTCGAGGCCCCGCCTGTAGTTGTTGCTTGGTGCAGTGGAGAATCATTTTACTGTACTCGGTAACCACCCATTCTTGGTTTATCTTCCTGAGTCACTCCCACTTTCATGTTTCTGAATTGGTTGTCGTATAAGTTTGATATATATATATATATATATATATATATATATATATATAGAGAGAGAGAGAGAGAGAGAGAGAGAGAGAGAGAGAGAGAGAGAGAGAGAGATATTGAGTTTTGATCAATAGTATAATATTATTTAATATATAAACCAGAACGCTGAACGTGATCAAACGTTGCAAAAGCCTTCTTTTGCAATGTCTTAAGATCATATTAATTCTTATTGTTGAATACTTAAAGTAATTAATTATGATTAGTTTTGATATAAATTATGAAAACCTCTAAAATTATGTTCAAATGTAATTCAATTAAATACCTAATAAACTGGCGGCTTCAAAAGGATCAAATAATGCCAAAAAACCTCTTTTGGTCCTATTTTAGCGCCACATAAATTCGAGTTTAATAATTTATTAGTTTAATTTATAACGTATTGATTACATATCAGTAAGTTGGTAGGGGAGGGGCATTTGCCCTTGGCTCCTCCTTCCTGCATAAAGTATTAAATATCCCTCGAGGGCAGAGGTCACCAATAGGGGGACCGCTATCCGGATACAGACCCCCCCCCCCCGACGGATTTTATACTGATCGTTGGGAATAATTTGATATTTCATTATAGAATTCATTTTAAACTACAGTCAGACGCTTTTGATCTTTTGAAAGCATTCATTTTATTAACTTTTCCTATTCTTTTTGTGAAATTTACATTTACATTTTATTAGAAAGATTAAAAGTGGTGATTTTGTGGTGATTTCGATAAAATAATGTCGACCACATTACAAAAAAAACACTAAAAAAAATATAGTTAACAGACTTTGGTTGAATGACAGAACCAGTGTTAATAGCGTTTGGGCCAAATCGTACCTTTTGATTGCCCTGAGATTTTTAGGTTCTATAAGTCTACTTGAGAGTTCAATTAACCTAACCTAAACTAGTTTTTATTAGTATAGAAGTAAGAGGATATCTCTTTCACTCGACCCAAATGAAATGATGAAAATGGACTATATTTTGCCTCATAAATTAAATTTTTAATACAAACGCTACAGGGTGATTAAGAACAGCCGAACATTAACGAAAATTTATTATAGTGATAATGATAATTTAAGATTAATACATACCTTAATTAATAGTTCTTATTCATGATTCATGTATTATTAATAATAACTATGTTTTAATTTTAATAAGAGCCCAGTAAAGCCTAAAGCTTATTAAGGGCCAAAATAAATAAAATAAATAGTCCAGCTTCACAATTATTTATGTCTTTGAAAATTGTAAAACCAATGTCTTTATTTTATTATTAATAACAAAGGTTATTCAATTCAATCCAATTCAACCCCAATATTCAGCTATTCACAATCATGATGACCAGTTCTCCCATCCCATAACTAATGCCAGTTTCTCGATATTCGCCTGTCATTCATTTCAATCAGATTTTAAATTCTTCAAACTTTATATATTCACATTCTAAAGCCGATATCTAATAAACATTCCTCCTCATTTCAACTCTCTACACCAGGGGTTCCCAAATTGTGTTCCGCGGAACACTTCTCACGGTATACAAGTGTTCCGCAGAACACCAATTTGGGAACCCCTGCTCTACACTATAATGACTTTCACCAACCAACTGATTAATTTTCAAAACTGTTGCCTTCCATAATATTTGCATTTACCTTCCATTTTCGTACGAACTTCGCTCTAAGACTGGTTCTCAAACTTTTTTGCCTCCCGCCTCACCCACTACGAGTTGACTTCTGACCCATCGCCCCCGTGATGTTCAAGTGCATTAACTAATACTACAGTTCATTAAATTTATTTGATATAAAAAAACGAAACACAGATATCTTTCATTTAAAATTTAACCCCCCCCCCCTGAGGCGGATCTGTGATGGTTTGGGCAGCAATATCGTGGAATACCCTTGGCCCAGCTGTAGTACTGCATGGTAGGGTTAACGCCCAGGTCTATCTGTCAATATTGGCTGACCAGGTCCATCCCATGGTCCAAACGCTGTTTCCCAATGGCGGCGCCGTCTTCCAGGATGATAATGCACCAATCCACAACGCTGGGGTCATTAAAAACTGGTTTGAAGAGCATGTTAGTGAAGTAGAACGCTTGGATTGGCCTCCACAATCCCCGGATCTTAACATTATCGAGCATCTGTGGTGTCAGTTGGAGCAGCAGGTCAGAAGCCGATTCCCACCGCCGGCGTCTTTGGAGGAACTGGAGCAGGGTTTGCTCGAAGAATGGTTCAGGATTCCTCTAGCCACTGTCCAAAAGCTGTATGAATCAATTCCCCGATGCATTGCAGCTGTTATTGCCGCTAAAGGAGGACCAACTCCATATTAAGAATAAAAACCGCCATTTATGAAGGTGTTCATATTATTTTGTCTAACCCCTGTATATATATACACTGTGTGTGTGTATATATATATATATATATATATATATATATACAGTATATATATCGTATATTTGTAAGTGTTGCGTAGACTTGTGATGTAATTATGTTTTAATATGATAATTTAACGTGAATTTTCTTTTATTTTAACTTTCACCCTTTTTATGTCGACATTTTTAATACTTTGTTTTAGTTACTGAATATGAAGGTGCTCTCTCCGAAACGTTTAGAATTAAAGAAAATTTAAAATGTTTCGTGTTTGTGCTCGAGTTCTTCTCTTCATATTATCTAGATTTGAGGTTTCCTTGGAACATCCCAATCTCTGATATATATATATGTGAGTGTCTGTGTGTGTGTGGGGGGGGGGGAGGTCAATAATACCATATAATAGGTAAAAATTGGAGTCGAAAAATCAAGCGATTTTACGATGAAGTGAGTAAAAGAACCGAGTTTATTTAGATTTGAATTGATGGTGAATTTAAAGTACCTTTTAATGAAGTCCTTAAAGCCAACTTTTTTTTTTTCCATTTTCACCATCAATTAAAAGAGGGGTAAAATTGAGTTTTCTTTCACAAAGTTTTCAAAAATTTTCGTTATTCGGTGATACACCCACACCCACACACCCACACCCACCACACACACACACACACACACACACACACACACACACACACACGTACACCATATACAGGGTGTCCCATAAGTTCGGTCTCATAGGAAAATTTTGTTTAAATTAAATTTACAAACGTAATACTATTAGAATTAAAACAAATGGTCAAATTCTTGTCTTGTTTTGGAACATCTTTTTTTAGTTGCAGGTAGAATAACACGCAATGGCTAATAGGGAAGTGAGTTACACTCCTGAGGAAAAGGCGGAGGCCTTTTCCTCAGTAGTGTAACTCACTACCTGCAACAAAAAAAAAAGGTTCTAAAACAAGACATCAATTTGAGCATTTGTTTTAGTTCTAATGTACTACGTTTGTAAATTTAATTTAAAATAAATTTTCCTATGAAACCTGACTTATGGGACACCCTGTATATATATATATATATATATATATATATATATATATATATATATATATATATATATATATATATATGCAAATTCATTCCGACACCCTTCAACTCGGAGTGAATAATAAGACTGAAAATATTGATTTACTTTCTGAATTCTTGAACTGAAATCATTCTTTCGTGCTGAGACCTTCTTTAGAATGAAGACACGGATTTAATAGGAAAGTCAATTTTCTTCCATTTATCAACTTCACAATTTACTTTCAATGCACTTCACAATGTAATTTACTTTCAGTGCACTTATACAACCAGATCTTATTTAGTATTTGTTTTCATACGAAACTTACTGAACACGCACTGATGAAATACAGGGTAAGCTCAAATATTTGTTTCGAATCTTTTGTAGATAATTTATGAAGCTAAAATTTAACTTCCTACGTGAAAAAAGGGATTTGAGTGAACATTTTGTTTATTTTAATGCCATACTGACAAGCATCTGAAAAGGAAACGCATCCAGTGAACACAAAGCTTATATGAAACAAATGACTGCAGGTTTTTTATTAAATTAATTTGACCGAAACAGGAATTAGTATTAGAATTATTACAAGATATTACCCCTGAAGTATGCTTTACCTAGACATAAAATCAAACTTGACAAGCCAATTATAAAGGAAAACGCGGCTAAATCTCTTTAGCTAAATTGGTGATCAAAACAGACATGGCAATTAATGGAAGAACACTAACTCATATACCCAAATATGATAGAACACTTTGCCAAAGGATTTTATTTTGCAAATAGTATCAATTTTAAGGATACAAAAACATTAGCAAAAGAACTCTGTAAGTATGCTTTTCAGCAGTAGGTAAATGGGGAGAGGAAATGACCCCCCCCCCCCCCCTCCCCACGATTTCCTAATTCCTTTCTAGGTTTCATGTATGGGGCAGGAGAACCAGCAAAACTCCTCCTTACTCGCAATAACCTCAACAAACGTGAAGACATACACAAACAATACTCAAGACAAAACCTGCGCAGGAGATTCCACACCAAACAAAATATATGACAAAAGAATGTTGCGATATTCCTGAATCCTTTGCCATTTTGTATCGTTATTCTGTTCTAGAGTTGTAGTTAGCTAGCTTTTTTGGCACCCGGAGCAAAACAAAATGTTCATGTACTCCCCCCCCCCCCTCCACCAAGATATTTTATTAATAATTATTAATAAATTAAGTCATTTTTTTAATATCCTAAACTTAAATAATACTTATAGACACAAGGATCACATTCGCAGGCCAATCCAATCCTTATATAGTCGAGTGACTTAATACACGTATGATCAAAAGCATCTTGGATTACGGTGTAACATGTATTCAAGATTCACTGTATCAGTCAGATGTGGCCCCCGGGGGAGGTAGCCCCACCCGTTCACCCTTATTATGGCACTATTCTATGCAGACAGAAAATTAGTCCGTGGTTCTAAAAGTAGCTCGTATATGGCTTGTATTTAAAAGTGGTAATCTGGAAATCCCTTAAAAGTGTCCATTATCTATCTTGCCGACAGTGGTACAAAATCCTTGAAAGAATCACATATATATGCAATTAATAATAAAGTTTCTCGCAAGGGAAAATATACTGTCATCTTATCAGTTTGATTTAAGGCAAAAACTCAGTAATTGCACTAACTTAGGAACTCCAGAAAACTTTAAACAATAGAAAAAACCCTTAACTGCAATACCTCTGAACCTGTCTGAAGCTTTTCACTCGACAGAGCATTTGAACTTGATCCCAAAATTGGCTAATTATGTAGTAAGAGGCATGTTATTAGTTTGGTTCAAGTCTTATTTAACTAAAAGAAAACAATTCATCAGCCTAAGCTTTATTATAAATTAGGCTTTCAATCAGTCACGCACGGAGTACCATAATGTTCAGTATTAATTGGGACCCTTCTTTTCTTTATGTTACCGTATGCAAATGACTTTAATAACTGCCATAACGTAGCTAGTATCCGGTTTGTGGTGGGTAATAACATCTTAAAGAGGAGAGTTTAGTCGAAGGATTTGGACAGAGAAGAAAAAGACAGATTTGAAAGCGATGAAAGTAGAAAGGTTCCTTGGATTCTACCAGAGATGGGCAAGTTTGTTTAATTAAAACAATATATAATTTTATCCTACATTTAATGAAGAAAAAGAAAATTTACGCTTTCAAACTTTTAATATTTTTTATTATTTGCAATTCTTAATTTTCAGTGCTAAAATTTTTTATTTTTTTAATCTTTTGTTAATAGTTTTAGGAATGAAATAGGATCAAAACAGTTAAAATTTACAGCAATGAATTTTTCGAAAATAGATTGTAGCTAATAATCTTAAAACAATAGCTCTGGACGGAATTGTATGGTTGTTGGAGTTGTTTTTAAAAAAGCCTTTTTTTTTAAATAAGGAACAGTTTCGATGTTCAGTTCATTAAATACACAGGTCTAGTCAATAAATTCGCGGAATATCATTTTAGTGAAACAATTCCGCGAATTTAATGACTGGACCTCGTATATCTAGCATATTTTCCTGAGTTCTATTCCATGTTAACATACTCTTAATGTTAATATACTGTTAATATACTATCATAATATACCATACTATTCTTTTAAATACGTGTCGTAATTAGTCTTGCAGCTGAGTTTTGTATAATTAGTAAGTTTTTGGCTCAGTTTTCAATAACCGGTGAAGCAAATCTGATCTATCGATATTCCAGTGTGGATCGGAATATAAAAATTTCTTTAGTTTCATTTGCAATAGTCTAAGACAATGATTCTTAACCTTTTTAGGTTGCGACCCAAATTCTGATCACGGAACTAGCTCGGCGACCCATGAGCTAGCTCCGCGATCACTCATAATAGATACGATCACTCGTAATAGAAAATAAAATAAATAATTAATGTTAAAATGATTAGGGATAACATAAATAAATGATAAATGACAATTTAATGACGCAATCAAAATAGCTTGGAGACCCAATTTTGGGTCGCGACTCAGGGATTAAGAACCACTGTTCTGAAGCAGTCTGGATAAGGCAAATTTATATTTAGATTTCCTCGATATATTCAAAGAGAGAAATATGTTTTTCGATGGAAACAATTTAGGTATATCTTATCTGCATTTAATATTATGTAAATTATTCTTATATGAATCTCTGTATAAATTAAAAATTAAAAGACTCTCTCTCTCTCTCTCTCTCTCTTCTCTCTCTCTCTCTCTCTCTCTCTCTTTCCGTATACACTCTATATAAAGGAAAACTAAACATCTCAATTTAAGAAATATTAAAGTCAGCTGTAAAGAAAACAAATTTTTTCACGAAACATGTTGTATCATGTTGTAACATGTTGTACAATGTAAAAGAAAATTACGAAAAAGTTGGGACAAATTTGTATTTAGCGAAGCGAAGGGCTCAACTTTTCCTCATTTCTTCTAAAACCTGATGTTTCCATTGCGGCTTTATTTGAGTTTAAAATACCTTCAAATGAAACTCTTGGTAAATATTAAGTTTCGGGGACACCAGTTTTATCTTTACCCCTGCTTGGCCGAAAGTTGGTGACGCGGGAAATAACTAACCAACCTAGAATGATTACCTAACCTAGTGTAACCTGACCTGGATGTAGGAATCACCCTGAATGGCCTGAAGTGTGAAATAGACAGATTACCGGAATTTGGTGTCCCAAAAACTTAATATTAACCAAACTCTTTAAGTCAGTGGTTCTTAACCCTTGGGTCGCCAAGCCATTTTGATTGGGTCATTAAATCGTCATTTATCATTTATTTATGTTATTTCTGATCATTTTGCCATTAATTATTTATTTTCTTATCTATTACGAGTGAACTGTTTGAAGGCATGGGTCGCCGAGTTAACCCCGCGACCAGAATTTGGGTCGCAGCCTAAAAAGGTGAAGAACCACTGCTTTAAGTTATACAACAGTTATTTAAGTTCAAATAATTTATAAATAAATACCAGGCAGTAGTGTATAGTATTCACATATTCAAAAACGAATCCCAATTACTGTATGTACAGGGTGGCCACAAAGTCCCTTTGCATGAAAAACAAGGGTGACATACAGATACTCGTATGCTGTAATTTCACTGCAAAGGTAATTTGGTGCCACTCTGTATCTGGTACAACCCGATGTAGATAAATTGTAAATAATGAATGTGAGTAGCCCTAATTTTTGCTAAGAAAGGTAGTCCTTATTTCCTCAAATTTAACAGTTCTTTATAAGGGGTATAACAAAATTCTTTACCAATTTAGGGGTATTTTTCTGTAGTTTTAACAGATGACGTGCATATACCAATATTTAATAAATTAAACTAGGACGATGGCCTGAAAACTGACCCAATTTAAATCCGTGCAAAATTCTGGGTGCAACTATCAGACAAGAAGTTGAAATAGGCTTCCGCAATATTCGAAGAGGCCAAGATCGAAATTTCAGAGAATCTTTGGTCAGAGTACTCAAAGAGGATTTCCAAAGCATCGAGATAGACAAAATGTTGCTTGGTCGATTTCTGCGTTCTTTTCGCAGTCTTATTAAATTGGTGTTGGCAGCACAAGGAAAGCATATTGGTCATTATTGGTCACTTTTTTTTAAATTTAATAAAAATATTTTTCTCCTAATTCAAAACGACGCGACGGTTCAGGATCTTTCAATCATCTGCGGCATTTGGTAGAGGAGAGTTGCTTTCCACTCTTCCCCAGTCCTCGTAGCCAGCTGGTCAGGGATTTTACAGAAGAACCTGTTCATTTAGTTTTACAAATTATTCAGGATGGTTTGTTGGAGGTTCCTCACTTCTTTAGGCAGCGCGTTGAAGAGTTTTGGGCCTCGTATTCTGAGGGTATTTTTCCCGGCTTTGTTTCTATGTCCCCCTGTCCCACCGCACCTGGGATAGTACAGAATCTACCTCGTGTATCGTTCATGCCTTCCTTCCAGGGAGTAAAGTTTCAGGAATTGTTGTCGAGACAAGTAATCTTCAATTTTCGTTTCCTCTATCTTAGACGTAAAAGTCCTTTGTATGACTTCTATGTTTGCAATGACTAGTTATCTGTATGGACCTGTAAGTGCTGACCAATACTCAATTACTGGTGTGTGTGTGTATATAATATATATTGTGCTGTACAGACATCGAATAAAAGATAATATAAGAATAGGAGAAAAGCCCGCAGGGAAGAAAATAAATAATTTTGCCTAAGTACTTTGGGAACAATTTGTTTTCTCTTCAGAACAGTGACGAAAAAAGATAAAAACAGGAAAAAACTTGTTCTTAAAGTACTTTGACGAAATTATTTATTTTCTTCCCTGCGGGATTTTCTTGTGCATTATATATATATATATATATATATATATGATGCACAAGGAAAGCTGAAAAGCAATACTAAGGCCGTTCGTGTATTCAACAGTACCCTCGTCACGTAATGACGAGGTTTACTGTTGAATACACGAAAGGCCTTGGAATTGCTTTTCATTTATCCATGTGGGTGTGCATCATATATATAAATATAAACGTTACCTTCCGTTTGGAAAGCAATATGGAGACCTTATTTAGTATAAATACGAAAGCAAAATAATAAATCTCAAGGTTCAATGGCAGATAATGTAGTTTACTCCTTAAAATATGCTATAAAGTGCATAGATACTTTTCACACACACACACACACACGTATATGACTGAACGTTGAACGTATCATTTTGATTTCCTATTCATGCTAAATAATACTTCCATATTGTTTTCTAAACGGAAATAATCTCTAAAATCAGGACGAGATTATTGTGAACACCGAAAGGTCACGCAAAAAGGATTTGTTTTGTTTTTGTTACGTAAATATAATTTCAAAATTAAATAAAAATCTCCAGATTAACATATAATCACTTTAAGCTTTAACAGAATTTCATAAACTTTTATGAACTTGTGAAAATTTAAAATTTTAATTCAACTTTAAAAATTTTTATTCAGAAAGATTAAAAGTGACAGACAGATTTTTATAATTTTTTAGATATTTGATATGACATTAATCAGGGACTTCGATTTACATGGACTCGACACGCGATTTTAGGGTGGGCCAGAGGAGGCCTAGGGTTCAAAATCGAAAGATTGCAAATAAGTTAAAAAATGTGTTATAATGGACTCCTACCATGTTTTTAACCATACCTAAGAGCAAAAAACAACATTCTAGCCACTCAACATTGCTTAAGGGGGGGAGGGTTATCGAAGTCCCCGGACACACCTATGTCAATATTATTATTTTGAACTATATTGCAAAAACGGAACATTTTAACAAAAAACAATTTAAGATCACTAATTTTAATAAAAAATGCAACTTACATTTGTAATTACATTTTATCAGATTGCAATTTAGCAATCTTTTTTACACTTGGTGATTGTTTATCATCCTTAGTAGCCGGCTTTCTTTTCAGTTCTGTATGAATTTGGCTAACATAATTTTTTGGACCACTATTAAATATTGTTTGGGAAACTTTTTCAACACACTTTTTGAAGTTATGACCACTGTCACATTTAATATTACATAATGTTTCTGTGTTTTCATTTTCTGCCATCTTTTCAACAAAAAATTTAACAAAAACTGCTCTAGGATTTTCGAATCCTAAAATTTGTGATCTCAAAGAATTATCTTTGAAGATGAGCAGCTAAAGCTCATAGGCATGAACTGCTGTCACAAACACTATGTCAGAAGGATTACATAAACCACCACGGTTTATTGCATTCAAGAGACTTTCTTTTTTAGTTGTATCACTTTCACTCACTCCTTCTGTTGGAATGTCAATATTTACTGTAGGAACTGTGTCATCTTTGACAAGAAGTTGACAGCAATAAGAGCATTTTAGTGTCTTTTTGATTGATCTGGCAATGTACCCAGAAATATAAAATAGAATTGCAATGTCGTCAGGTGAAACACTTTCTAATTCAATTTGAAACTCAATGCTTTCAAGAAGTACCGTAGCATCAGTACCTATTTGCTGTTCCTTAGCACAATTCCTCCCTTCAAACACATCTTTTATTTCTGACATACTGAAGTTGGAGAATTTTATTAAACTTTTGAGTCTTATTGTTTTTTCCGCCTCAAGGAATTGTCTTACACTGGCATAATAATTAGCACCATTTAGTTGTCGGTACCAACCAAAACGTCTTTCAATGCAATCTGAATACACATATAAATACACAATACAATATAAATACACACACACACACACACACACACACACACACACACACACACACACATATGTTAAACATATATCGATATGTTTATGTACCATAATTAGACATGTTTTACCCATTTTTGCAAAGTATTCACATTTTGGGCCAAACGAGGCTAGGCCTCCTCTGGCCCGCCACTCTGAGCCAAAGTGTCTGCGTGCGCAGTCCATGTATATCGAAGTCCCCGCATTAATACACGGTTCTCAAGTCTAAAAAATAAATAAAACTCAGAACCTCAACTCCAAAAAATAAGAATTCAGTCCCAAAATAAGAATATTCATAATATATCGTCAATATTTTATTCTGATAGACAAATGAAATAAAAATTGAAAAATTAAGAAATAAGAACAAATAAAACTTAATAAGATTTGAGGCCAAAAATAAGAACAAATCTTAGAAATAAGGGCACTTGAGAACCCTGCATTAATATGTTCACAATACAGGGTGTCCCAAAAGTCCCTATCTATTTTGTTGAAATAGGCTGAATTTCAAATAAATGTCACACTGACCTGAATACAGATGTATTTCTATACAAATTACAAGTATTACACCATTAAAATCTTTAATTAGTAGTTTCCACATGTGCTCCATCTGTATCTCTGCAAATCTCAAAGCAGTCAGCTGCATTGCGGAACACATTTCCGAGCATTTCAGGGGTTATTTTCTCAACTGCTTATTTCTGCGATAGACCTCTGATTTAATGAAACCCCAAGCAAAGAAATCCAATGGGGTCAAATCCGGAGATCGCGCTGCCCAGGGCCTATTTCCCCCACGTCCAATCCAACGAATTGGAAAACGCTCGTTTAGGTATGTCTGAACAATTCTGGCATAATGACATGGTGCCCTATCCTGCTGAAAGACTACATTGTCAAGAATGCCATCTTCAAGAAGTTGAGGTTCTAGAAAATTTTGAAGCATATCAAAGTAAACAGGCCCTGTCACTGTAGCCTCTGCAAAGAAAAAGGGCCCGTAAATCTTAGACTTCGTCATTCCAAGCCACACTGACTTTAGGTGAGTTTCTTTCCCATTCAGTGAACTCAGGTGGCTTTTCATTAGCCCAGATGCGACAAATATGTCGATTGATTTTACCACAGGTGTGAAAAGTCGCCTCATCGCTAAACAAAATGTGATCCATTAAATTGTTATTTTGGATTTGTTTGACCAGTTCCGCACACATTGCTGCTCTTTTTGGAAAATCTTCCTCGTGTAAGCTGTGTTTCAGCTGAATGTGATAACACTTCTTTTTCAGCGTCGAACGCAAGATTCTGTGAACAGTTGTTTTGGGTATGGTCAATCTGTGGGATGCTTGGCGAACTGACATTCTTTGATCGTCTTCGAACATTATGCGAACAGATTCAATGTTTTGTGGTACTGTTCTTGGGCGTCCACTTCTTCCTTCATTATGCACAGATCCAGTCCTTTTGAATTTGTTCACCAATTCACGAATTGCTTTATTTGTCGGTCCAGGCTTATGAAACCTTCTTGAGAATCGGTCTCTAATTTCACAACATTTCCTTCCTCTGATGCGACATGTTACTATCATAACGCGTTCATGCATATCCATCACCAATGATATGGATCTGAAAAAATTAATTAAAAATTTAAAAATAATTAAAATAGAAATCTAATGCATGTATTTGTCTAGAAAGGTGCATGCAATCATGTCATTAAAACATTCATTTGAAATTCAGCCTATTTCAACAAAATAGATAGGGACTTTTGGGACACCCTGTATTCTAATTGGAATATACCGTTGGAAGCATGGAAGCTTTTTAGGCACAATTAATGATATTTAGTTTATTTATTATATAAAAGAAGTGAAAGTGGCAAGTGATAGTAATAGTGATAACAAAAATAATAATAATAATAATAATAATAATAATAATAATAAAGTTTATAAAATGTTACATAATTTTATATTAAATGATTTATCGTATATTTAATAAAAAATAAATTATGTTTAAGAAAAAAAATAAAAAGGAATTAATTACGAAATTAAAAGTTCTTAATGAAATTAGCATATTTTAAATAGTTGATTATAAAATGGGAATTTCATTATTATATGAAGTTGTGAACTTATAAATCAGTCAGTAGGAGCTGATAAAGTATTTTTTTAGTGAAAGTATTTTTTTAGTGATGAAATACATTTAGTGATGAAGCCTGTCTGATATTTATGGGAATTGCCTTCCATATATCTCCTCCTTTGAAAGAGAGTGCATTCCCCGCAGTTTCTGTTGTATAGTTATGTTTGTGTATAAAATCTCTGAGCAGTTTGATGTTATAACGAAGGAGGGTATTGCTGTTTGAATGGGTGAGGTATGTTGATTTTTATTGGTAACTTTGAACATATTGACAGCAACATTGAATTTGTATAAATCAGTTAGTTTTAAGCGCGTGTTGGACGAACGGATGGGACTCCCTTTTTATAGTATAGATATGGAAAATTAAAATTATTAGGGTTGGCGTCAGGAAGGGCATCCGGCCGTAAAATTTATTGCCAAAACCAGAGGATGACATGCGGACAATATCGAGGGGTGTAGCTAGAAGAGACAGGATAAGGAACGACAGAGTAGGGTGGTGGTGAAAGTTACGGGAATTTCAAAGAAGGCTCAGGAGAGAAGAATGGCATGGTATGGGCATGTAATGAGAAGAGACGAGAACTACGTTGGGAGGAGGGTGTTATCTATGGAAGTGCCCGGGAGGAGGAAGAGAGGAAGACCGAGGATGAGGTGGAAGGATCGCATCAGGATGGACATGAGCGATAAAAACCTGACGGAGGAGATGGCGCAGGATAGGGAGGAGTGGAGAAGTATCCGCAACAGCGACCCCATATAAATGGGAATAATAATGCCGCAGAATGCTGCTCATCACATTCGTACATGAGTGTGGTGAGACCAGCAATAATGTGGAGACAGTACCCATGGCGAAGGCGCTGGAAAACAAGCTAGAGGGTCGTGTGGAGTGACTAGATGGGATAGAGTGAGGAATGAGTTAATAAAGGTTGGACGCATATCTGAAAAAGTGTGCGAGGCAAGACTACGATGGTTCGGACACGTGAAGAGGAAGGACGGAGGGTACATAGGAAACAGGATGTTAGATATGGAACCGCCGGGTAGGAGAAGAAGAGGAAGACCTCGGAGAAGATGGATGGACAGTGTTCAGGACGACCTGAGGGAGCGGGAACTGGATGTCGAGCTGGTACAGGATAGACAAGGGTGGTGAAGGAGGAGCTGCAGCAGCGACCCCGCGCAAGTGCGGGACTAATAATGCTGTAGAAGAAGAAGAAGAAGAAGTTAGTTTTAAAGTATTTAGTGCTTTAAACACTGGTGAAGTGTGACTTTTTCTGTTGTCATTATTCGAGAGAGTTCACAAACATTTTTTATGAATTACTTCAAAAGGATATTTTACGTAAGTTCCAATCGGTCAATAAATTTATAAATGAACACACACAAGCATCAAATTTCGAGCTTCGCATCCGAAGCCATTGGATGAAAATTGTGAAGCCCCATTTAAAATTAAAATTACTCGAAAGCCTGACCTGACGTACATGTTAAACTCTCAATGTTTTGTTTACAATCCTTCGTATATGAATTTATTTACGTTATAACTAGGGCAGTCAAAAGTTGACCGAAAAAATTAAGAAAGTTGACCTTACGAATTGAAAAAATTGACTTATAAAGTTGCCTTTACTTTCAATAATAAAAACGATACTTTAATTACTTATTCTTGCTCTTCTACATCAGTTGACCGATTGTGGTAAATTATGAAGTATTTGCCGACATTTTCTGGCAAAAAATTGCGATCCTTACTTAATAATTTATTAAGCATGGAGAAAGATCTCTCTACAGCGGCAGTTGTTGGTTGACATTGCAAAAGCTGACCATAAACTGTTGGTGAGATTTCAGGTCTACTGAGGTTAATTATTTCACAAATACCATTTGTCTTGAGTCTTGTTTCAATGTATTGTTTGACTGAACACATATCTTCGCCAAGGTTGATAGAAGAAATGGTTTCATATGCCTCTCTAATGGTGCAATCAGATGCTTCCATCCTAGTCACTAAGCTAGCAATCAAACTATAATTCATTTTGATTGACATTAGTTGCTTTGGCAATTTTTCATTAGCAACACTCTCTTTAGCCTTCTGAACAATGATTCCTTCATCTTCAAAATTTTCCACAATTGTCTTCACATTTGGAAAATTGTCTGCATAATAAAAAGCAGCGTTTCAGCCAGCTTGCCCAACGTGTTACAATCGGTTCTGGAAGAGTTCCTATTTCAGCAAACAATTCCTTCCTTCCTTTTGTTTTTAAGAGTAGAAGCCTTGACACATGCAATTAAAGTGTCAACATCACTATAAAATGCTCTTATTTGCATCGCACAATATGTAACAGATGCGCAAGACACGTTACATGGAAAAGTCTTGGAAAAAGTTGCTTGAGTGTCGCTCCAGCTGACACCATGTAACGAGCTGCATCAGACAGAAGTAAACAGAAATTTTCTCTTGGTATCTCGAATTCTTTACAGTATCGTCAATCTTGGTATGACAGTTCGTGCATTAACATTTCCAAGAAGAACATCGCACTGATTAAATATGTTTCTTGGGAACATCAATAGATCCAGCAAGTATGTTCAAATATTTTGAGCCCCTTACTTCACTTTCATCAACAATTAGGAAAACTAATTTACCCTCTAGCAAATGTTTTATTCTACTTAACTCGCTTTCTGCCTGTTTCATTGCTATTGATCTGCAAATTGACACGCAAGGCACTGCTACACCTAATTCAGAGAACAATTGTTTCACATGAGGGTTGCTCAACTTATGAAGAGGTATGTTGGCTGACAGAAATGTAGTCACAAGTTTTTCCGAAAAATCTGAAGACTTGTACTTTAAAAGGGTTTGCGTCTTTTCATTTCCCACATTTTGGTCTATACCACGCTGGTGCTTTTGGATAGAGCGATGTTTATCCACAAAAAAGGATTTGTCATGCTTGACCACAACACAACAAATCTGACAGTATAGCTCATTTTTTCCTGAACAAATGAATTCATTAGGATATTTTGCAATTATAGCGCGCACTTTAGCAATAGAACTAACTGCAACTTTTTGCATTTTAAATATCTGAAATCAAAAGAAATCGAAATCAGTGAAATCACAAATCAGAAAAATCACAAATAAAAAATGGTAACCAGTAACCACAATACATACAACACAACCACATCCAAAACCAGAACGGACATAACTGAATAAGACAAATACGAGCAGCGAAGTTGCCAGTTAACCAAAAGATGCCAATTTTTAGTTATTTTAATTATTTATTCCAAAAAAATTGACTTTATTTACCTCGTTGCTATTTTTGACCTAACAGGTAAAAGTTGACTTTTGGTTGACCTATTAACTTTGGTAATATACCCCCTACAGGTGTTTTTATTGCAGTTTCAGTCGTTTCAGCGAAAAGTGCCCCATAGGAAACAATTTGACTTTATTGACTTTTGACCGCCCTAGTTATAACGCTAGAGCGCATGCGCGGAAATGTTCTCTCAGTATTACTTTTTTAAGCCATAAAAACCATAGTGGTGTTACGAGAGAAGTTTAACCACTGAGGAATATGACATTTCCAGATGTATTTATTAAAAAACTGGTAGTATAAATTCTATATCTGCATTTTAAAAGTTGAAATGATTAGTTTGTAGATAATCTTTCAATCATTGATATAACCATCTGCTTTTAAGGTCAGTCTACGAGTTGTTTATACTACCGTAATTATTACAAGGTTACCTGACCCGGCTTTGCCGGGTTAAGGTTAGGTACCCCCGGGTACCTAACCCCTAACGGGCATAACCCCGTCCCCATGGCTAAACTACAGAAAAGAACGCAGCCGTGAAAATTTTGAGCTTCACATTGTGTCAAGATTTCTGAATCTAACCCCCTTCCCATTACCCCACCCCTCCCCATTACCCCACCCCTCCCCATTACCCCACCCATCCCCCATTACTGCCCGGGATAAATTTCACAGACAAACAGACAGGCTAAACTACAGAAAGAACGCAGCCGTAAAAATTTTGAGCTTCACATTGTGTCAAGATTTCTGATCTGATCATTTCTGAATTTTTTCACAATTTTTTCTCACAATTTCTGAAAGTGTGACGGACAGACGGCAGACAGACAGACGGACAGACGGACACTCTCTTATTATAGTATAGATTAGTGTCCATTTTAGTTGAACCATCAAAGCTTGCTTTATCGTGGTCACATCTCTTTACGCGACGAAACTTTGTCCATGATTAAGAGGTTTAAATTTCCAGTGTCCTCATTGTTACCACACCGTTTCGAACCGCTGGGTAACGTAGGAGTTTAGACGCTGGCTGCTGATCGGGAGGTCGTGAGATCGAGTCTGGGCAAGGACTTTGTAAAGTAATTTCTAACTTCTTTGACGGGTCGTGGGTCGGATTCCACGTTAAGCTGTAGGTCTAAGATCGGGCAACGAACTTGACCTTCGTCAGAATGAACAATTGGGGCGTAATCATACTAAGGTTTTATTACAAAAACTTTATTACGGCAATTAGAATATTTGTTATTATCATCATATCTAAGATTTTTGTTGAATACTTCGGTAAGAAGACCCTCTAAACTCCAAAATTATCGATTCATTCTTACACGAAGGTGGTTAAAAATAGCTTGTCCTCATTCTCGACAACTATAAGCCGATTTATTTCTTTATAACCGATAAAAATGCTGAGGAGATAAGCAGTTTTATGAACATCTTTTCCGAATAGGACGACAACTCATCTGTAATTTCGATCACAAAAGTTCTATAGTCTGCAAAATTAGGGTCTCTCTCTCTCTCTCTCTCTCTCTCTCTCTCTCTCTCTCTCTCTCATTCGTTCAAATTCAGACGCACTCAGAACCACCCTGAAAAGAGTTTTTTAGATATCTTCTCAAACTAGATAATATTATTATTATTACCATCAATTCTTCAATAAAGTCGCCCGTTAGACTATGGTAGTCTGTCGGTTAAGAACCCCGGGACGAAATTAAGCCTAAATATATGTCCGTTCCGAGGCTCTCTAGGTTGTTCTTGAGAAGAAGGAATCAACCATCGGTTTGCTAGGCCTTTCATGGCTTCCTTGCGTATGGTAATTAGTACCACCGAAGGTTGCAAGTCTGTTGACACCAGTCCCGAGCAGGTGATTTTGTAGGCGTCAGCCATCGTACCTCGACAAGGTTACACAGACTCTTATCCTCTCATTCCCTGATGATAATCTTGATAAGTCAAAGCAGCACCTAATTAACACCCGATGCAACTGCAGATAACTAACTCATGACGTATGAACTTTCATTTCACCCATTTGAAAATTGACAAGGGTTTATTTTTAAGTATGGTTCACGGTACATAAACTTTACATACTTTTCATCTTACATTCTATTAAGTTATGCTCTCGTTGTATTAATACTTCCAGTAACCATGTTTAAAGCTTAGGACATGAAATTAATCTCAGTATAGCTCATTGTTTTATGACGTCCATGTACTCGTAGTAGCTTATTACACAGTATCGTCAGTTGTTAGACGGTGTGGATCTTTTATGTTTCATGTACTGTTTCCGATTTTGTTGAAAATATGATATTTATTGTAGATTTTTACGCTGATTTAAAAAATGTAAGTACTCTTTTGGAGAAATGAGCGGTTCAAAAGTTATGTTTGTTATTGTAATTTTGTATTAGGTCAAAAACTATAACAATAGCCTACATCTGAAAACTAATACAAGAGTTATTGTATTCTTTAGTAATATTGGCTTATGTCACTAAGTATTTGTGTGAATAGATTTCGACCGTTATTTTTCTGTCCGGTTAAGTTAATTGAATGCCCGGCTAGGTCGACTGAATGCCCGGTCTGGTCAACTGAATGCCCGGTTAGGTTAACTGAATGCCCTTGATGATTGGCTAGGTTAAGTCGTGATATTTTCGTTAGTTTTAACGAAAATATCACAACTTAACCTAACCAATCGTCAAGGGCATACAGTTGACCTAACCGGGTATTCAATTAACCTAACCTGGCATTCAGTTGACCTAACAGGGGATTCAGTTAACCTAACCTAACCTAACTTTTGAACCGCTCATTTCTCCAAAAAACGACGCACATTTTTAAAATCAGCGTACAACTCTACATTAAATATCTTATTTTCAACAAAATCGGAAACAGTACATGAAACGGAAAAGGATCCTTGTTACGTAACATTTTTAGCCTAACAAAGAAAGTACTGTGTTCAAAATTATGAGGTCCAACTTTTTCTACAAATGAGCTAAATAGAAGTTACTTCAAAATTACTTTCATTTAGGTTAAACACATGTAAGATTACTTAGAGTTGGGCTTTACTTCACGAGGGAAATTTGAGAATGATTACATTCGAGTAAATATAATTTCATAGATTTTTAATCTGCAAATTTATTTTGCGGTAACATCATTTAATTAACCCTTCACAGACGACAGGTACAAATTGGTAACGTTTCAAATACACGCATTCATAATTTAACCTGACAAAAAATTCCAGCCTTAAGGTGTAAATAATTCAAATTTTACAAAACTGAGCGGAGCTCACACTGATGTAATCGATTACTAAGGAAAGAATGTTTGTCAAGATGGTTAAATTTTGCACTTTGGATAATCAATAAATATTTCTAATCTTATTATAAACTTTTTTCTTTATTTGATTTTTGGTATTTTCGCTTTAATTATAACCGACCAGGACTTATGGGCCACCCTGTATAATTTTTTTTTTTTAATTAAAAGAAACAGTTGTTTGAGGGTATACTCAATCGGAAGTAAAAATTAATATGAAATTTTTTTGTTTGCATGCGTGCAAACGCTTCACAGGCGCGGATACGGGGGAGGGGGTCCCGGGGGCTTAACTCCCCTAACTTTAACCTGAATGACATCTCGTATTCTAATAATTAATGATCTTTAATATTATTGTATAACATTATAAATTATTGGGCTGGCAATATTTACATGACATCGGCATGACAAATCCTAAGTCCCCGCGCTCCCCCGCCCCCCGCTCCCCTGTATCCGCGCCTACTTCAGTAAAAAATGTGATTATAATCACATTTATAAAAATATGTTGTGCCATACTGGATGTTCCCAAAGAGGATATTTTCGGTTTCATTTCAATTAGGGACTGAAGAAGATTAGTAGTCACACCCCGAAACATTCCTTCCGCTCATTTTACCTTTTAACTTCAGTTATAAAAGTTTATATAATATATAATTATATATATATATATATATATATATATATATATATATATATATATATATTATAAAGTTTTTTAAAATCCGAACAATTAAAGCTTTTGTAACAGAAGGGAAACTTTTCATAAAGAAAATATTTCTACATCGGATGTTTTTTTTGTTTTTTTTTGTTTTTTTTGGTCTTTAAAAAAGTTTTAATTGTCCGGAAGCTTTTTTCTTACCCCTTAAGAAACTTTTCTATATATATATATATATATATATATATATATATATATATATATACACTGTATATAAGAATATTTCGTTTCTCAAACTGCATATACGAAGCGTTGAGAAGACAGTTAAAATTTTGTACTCCTGTCTTAAAATGAGTCTACTTTTTGTCTTAAAAATGGGTCTTCTTCTATCTTAGGAAAATTTTAATTTTGTCTTTCGTGGCTTTACTTTTATTAATGAAGGTATCACCTCCCTTCACCTTTCAGATTTTC
>JAJOZX010000182.1:50000-52500 GCA_023014485.1 Bathynomus jamesi | reverse complement strand
GTTCATCACTACTGGAAACATATATACACATATATATTATGCAAGAAGGAGGGGCCAAGGGCGAATTCCTGCAAAAACGCCCCGATCCCCTCATAGAGAAAGAAGAGGGCCAAAATCAAGGTCTAGGTTATATATATATATATATATATATATATATATGAAAATTATTTCACGAAGGTAACACGTGAAAAATATTTAGGCAGCATTGTGTTAAAACCCGGACAGTATAAATTTGTATTTTTATAATCCATTTGATCTTGTGCTAAAAATCGATTAACTTTTAACTTTTAATTTGCATTTTTTTTTTTTTTTTTTTTTTTTTATATCGAAACCTGACCATAGGCAGCATTGTGTTAAAACCCGGCAGAGTTCCAGTATAAATTTGTATTTTTATAATCCATTTGATCTTGTGCTAAAAATCGATATTTTTCCTTACAAAATCTGTACGCCTCACTGGTAATCTTTTAAGGTTTTAATTTTTAATTTTTTTTATAATTTTTTATTATTTTTACTTCTCTGTTTATTGTATATATATGTATGTATGTATGTGTGTATGTATTTGTATATATAGATATGTATGTATATATATATGTATATATATATATGTATGTGTGTGTGTGTGTGTGTATGTTATTTATTTTTTCTTTCTGTAACCTATATATAGGCTTAACCTTTTTATGTACTTCAGTGTTCCTGAGGATGTCATTAGACGAAAGCGCTTGAGCACCATTTTGTGTTTCCTTTCCTTCGTGGTTTTATTCATCATATATATATATATATGATACACACAGACCGTGCATGGAACAAGGAACTCTTCTAGGAAAATTAACTCCACTATAGTCCGAATAAGTAATGGTAAATGACAAATACTATAGTTTTTTTTCTTTTTTATGATGCTCAGGGAACCATTCTGAGTTCATTCCCATTATACACAGTATATACATATATGCTTACAGAATCTCATACCAATTTTACAATGTTTACGCTCATGAATTCTTTAATAAATGTAATTTTTGAGGCAATGATTTTTCTACTTCCGACTCATTTCTTTTTCTTTCCATCTGTGCAAATGCATAGAGATGAACTACGGAGAGAGAGAGAGAGAGAGAGAGAGAGAGAGAGAGAGAGAGAGAGAGAGAGAGAGAGAGAGAGAGAGAGAGAGAGAACTTCCTTTATACTTATATGTGAAACCTTTTTAAAGTTGCCATTTCTTTTCTTAGGTATTCGACGTCATCTTTTATATGACGTTATCGTTCTCTGAAGTGACGTTAAGCTGTCGTTCGCCTGATGGAAGTTAAAGTCACACTAAAAGGGTTTAATGTGTCATGAAATACGTTGGGGACACTTTTATTTTATAAGAAAGAGACAAATATTTAAATTACTTCATTCATTTTTGTCATATGTAAAGCAAGAAGAATAGTATGAAGGAAGTGTGTGTGTGTGTATATATATATATATATATATATATCCGGGCTGAAACGGAGTGTGGCACTTACGATAATATCTTTTGAATTGAATTTATTCTAGAATGGCACCGGGGTTGTTGTTTTATGGTGGAGATAAAAAATCATGATTCACATTTGCGACTCCACTACATTATCTAAAGTACGATAAAGTATTAATAAAATTGCGTAAGTAAATAGCATTTTACGTAATAGCGTTATATGACCCATTATTTAACGGTTTCGTAAGTTTCTACAAAGTGGATTCTCATACACTGGAATGCTTTAAAAGACGCTATTTACTTTTCTCACAACCGGAAGTAGTTGGTTGTGTACATATTCTACTGATATTGTGGAAACACGTTAGAAAAAGACGTATTATTTCCGCTGGTTTAAGAAGAGAGAGAGAGAGAGAGAGAGAAAATTTGTGGGGTTGTTTAACCCTAAAAGGACGACCGACATATTGGTAACCTTTCAAATACACGCATTCATAACTTAACCCTACAAATAATTCCGGCGTTAAAGGGTTAACCTCCTTCTTAATACAATAAGACAGGAGTTCTTTAGCATATTGCCCGCGGGCCGTATGTGCCCTCGTCCACCTTTATACCGGCCCTTGACTGCTTTAACAACGAAAGAATTATTACTTATTGAATAATTAAAGTGGACAGTGCAGTCATCCATTAGTCTGAGACACACGATTGTTTAAAGTTTAGACTCTAAGCCACAAGCGGATAGCTAATAATAATAATTATCATAATAATATAAATAAATTATCCTGCCTCCCCCGCTTCATACGTTTTCTGATTGGCTTATTAAGCCAATTTACATTAAACCCTCAACACCCTCTCCAAATTACTTCTCCAGCCCTGGAAGATTTAGATTGACACCCCCGCCCCATCAAACAAATTTGATGGGGCGGGGTAAAATTACACTGATGCTAATTAGTATAACATTTTACGTAATTTCTACATTTTGCGAATGTCTAAAAATATTACCAGGCTCCTGAGAGAAGACACGTTCTTATGCAATGCCACTACATTAATATATATATATTA
>JAJOZX010000182.1:0-45000 GCA_023014485.1 Bathynomus jamesi | reverse complement strand
TAGCAGTAAACAGAGCAAAGAGAATAACGGGTCAGATATTGAGAACCTTTAAACGAAGGGATAGGAATGTAATGATTCCTCTACTGAAAACCCTGATCATACCCAATTAGAATACGCTCGGTCCTAACTTCCCCATATAAAAAAGAAACATTAGACAGCTGGAGGGGATCCAAGAAGCTTCACAGCCAAGATCAATGGTGCAAAGAACTAAATACTGGGAAAGGTTACCGAGAACTAGACCTATATTCACTGGAAAGGAGAAGAGAGAGATACACCATTATTTACACTTGGAAAATAATGAGAAACTATCCAATCTTACTCTGAATCCCATAACTCCCCAAACAACGATGGAAAGTAGAAGCGGTAGACTGTGTCGTATTCCCAAATTGAAGGCGAGACAGGGAACATCCTTAACCCTGAAAGAAAATAGTTTTGTAGTGAGAGGACCAAAACTGTTTAATCAGTTGCCCAAAGGCCTAAGAAACACGAAGGGAGTTGCAGTGGAAATCTTCAAAAGAAGACTAGACGCCTGGCTCAGAACAATCCCGATGAGCCGGGCGTACCTGGCTATGTGAGGTGGAGAGCGCAAGAATCCAACTCACTACTTCACCAGGCCAACTCGAGAGAGGGGCGACAAGCTTGACCTTCGCGAAATGAGAAATCATCGCGCGGAACCTTTGTAAGGTTTGTAAGTAAGGTTATATATATATATATATATATATATATATATATACAGAGTGTCCCAAACCATGTATACATTTTTAAAAAACTTATAACAGGCGAACCCCACTAACGGATTCAGATGATTTTTATTTCTTTTTATATGTAAAATATACAACATCAAAATAATAGATAGTTTAATTTGTTTTAAACACCTAAGTGTTCGAAATGTCGACCATTGACATCAATGCACCACTGCGCTCTTTGATTCACTGATTGGCAGACTTCAACAAAAATGTTTGTAGGGATATTTCTACACGCTTCTTCAACTGTGCTCTTTAGTTGTTCAAGTGATGTAGGTCTTCTACTGTAGACTTCATTTTTAAATGACCCCATAAAAAAAAGTCAAGTGGGTTCAAATCTGGTGAACGTGGTGATACTCGATACTACTCGTCGTCCGATCCACCGATAATGAAATGTTTCATCAAGGTAGTTCCTGACATCCTGATGGTAATGAGGAGGTGCTCCATCTTGTTGAAAGTAAATGTCCTCATCTCCGTATAACTGTCGAATTGCAGGAAAACCTTTTCCCGAAGCATGTTGAGGTAGCTATGACCGGTAACTGTACCATCGAAAAAAAATGGACCACCAAACCTTTGGAAGAAAAACCACACCAGACAGTTATACCCGTAAATTTAATGTCGTTCCACATAAATGTGTGGATTTTCTTGTGACCAGTATGTGCAATTATGACGATTAATTATACCATTCAACTTAAATGTAGCCTCATCAGACCACAGAATTTTGTCCGCAAATTGGCCATCTTCTGTGTTTTTACTCGAAACCATTCGCAAAACTGGATTCTGCGATCCGGATCATCCTCATTCAAGGCATGTAATAATCTCGGGATGTAAAGATTTCCATTTAGCATTCTTCAGAATTCTGTGGACACTTGTCTTACTTTTCTCTGTTTCACGAGCACATTGTCTCACAGATTTTCTTGGTGATCGGTTGAATACCTGTAGCACTTCATCAGAAGTGTTAGCATCTGTTGATGTCTTTGGACGCCCAGTCGCTTGCTTGTACACATCATGCACAGTACCGTATACTTCAAATTTCTCACAGATACGTGAAATGGTAAGTCGAGTTGGAGGATTAGTTCCAAAATTGTCTCTCCACTGTTTGTTGAACCTTTGATATCTTCTCAACTTTAAAATACGACTTTAGTATCCATTTTCGTTGCTCAAATGATAACGCACACTTCCATTTTCCATGTTTACTGTAGGCAGGCAAGGCTATTACTAATTTCGATTTTGTATCTCCTTAGGCTAGGCAAGGCTGTTAACAATTTCGCTGTTGTATCTCCTTAGGCTATAGGCTATAAAAAGAAATAAAAATCATCTGAATCTGTTAGTGGGTTCGCCTGTTATAAGTTTTTTAAAAATGTATACATGGTTTTGGGACACTCTGTATATACAATTGTGATATTTTAATAAAAAAATTTAGGATTAAATTTAGATATATTTGTTATTATGTTTTAAAAATTTCAACCTCCTGAAATAAAGTCAGGCGGAGTTATAGCGTCCAAAATAAAGGACGTTTATTTTGCGCCACCCTGTATAATCGCCAGGGAAATAAAAAATTACATTTTCGTCCTTGTAAATGACTATATAAACAATACGTAACGTTTTATTATATTACTGAAACCTTGACTATGAACGAAATTCATACATGTTTCACAAACATCCTAAAAATATAAGTGAGGTACTAGGATGAGAGGTACTATTCATTGAATAATCTACATGTTAGCCAACAGGGGTGAATAGTCAGTAATAACGGACTAAATTAAACCGATGGAAGTTGAATTTATTTTTTTAATTAACCCTTTTAACGACTGAGTTTTTGTTGGGTTATGAATGCGTGTATTTCAAACGTTACCAATTTGTAACAGTCGTCCGTAAATAGTTAAAATAAAGTCCACTAATAAAGTATCATCTCTTCACTATATTTATGAATATAATTGTCAGCATTACAGAAAGAGAGTTAATTATTACTTTAAACTTGCCGATGGCGAATTCAAAGCCGCTTCACTGGTGAACGATCGATGTAATTACTGTACTCGAAAGTTGGAGGGGTTTCATTCCCTTTAATTCCATTATCCGGCTCTCATAAGGTTTCTCAGGGCGTTACCAATGAGCTTATTCGTTCTTATACACTTTGTTTGGGTTGTTTTGTTTCATTTCTCGAGCGATTTGCTTCTCTCTCTCCGCCGCAGAACGAGCCGCTGATGCAAATTCCTTTTTCTGTTCTTGGGTTGATGGGTATCATTTTCCTTTGCGAATGCATTACCATAATTAAAGAGAAAGTTAAGGTTATGGAAATCAGATGTTCGGATGTTCAAATGTTCAAATGCTCAGATATTTGATGTAGTATTTTTACATAAAAAAAATTAGATGGAACGAGATTTTTACATCCTTTAAAAAAAAAAAAAACCGAACGGAAAATAACAAGAAATAGACCACATTGTCGGGGGGGGGAGGGGAAATACAATAATCGCAAAACACATTTCATGACCACGTGATTCTTACAACGTTTATCACCAGTAAACGTTTGAAATAAAAAAAAAAAAAAAAACTTCCAAATCAACGAAATTAAATATTAATATAATATAATATTAATATAATATTAATATTAATATAATATTAATATAATATAATATAATATTATATTAATATAATATAATATTAATATAATATTAATATAATATAAATATAATATTATATTAATATAATATTATATTAATATATATTCATAATATATATTAATATAATATTAATATATATTAATATTAATATTATTTGGCTAAAACTAATATTCTTCCATGGGGAAATGTCATGTTATCCGAATGGAGTCTAAGCCGAAGAGCTTTGTGAGGGAAACTTCTTGTAAGTGAAAAATTTAAACTCTCCAGTTGGTAGAGTTTAACCCCCACGCCCCCGACCCCCCCCCCATCCCCCAAAAAACTATTTAAAAAACTATTTTGGAGTTTTTCAGTGGCAATTTTTACTAAAATTTGCAAATTGAAAAGTTTTGGAAATTTTCAAGTGCCAAAAAGTCTACATTTGAACGACTTCTGTATATATATATATATATATACTGTATATGCCTACTGAACATTATGAATGACTCTCAGGCTTAAAACGCTTCATTTATTAGAAAAAATTTTACCATACCATTTTTTTACCTTTTAACTCAGCGGCGTTTACAAACTCATTACCTGATGAGTTCGAACTGTTTCACAAGCATGAAAAAGCGTTGTTACTTTAAGTGAATGAATATTTGAATAATGTATTTATCACTAATATTTCATTAACTTCCTAAACGCTTTTCATATTCGCATCTAAATTTCCTTCGCATGCATTTGTTCGATAATGTAACAAAAATGTTAACGGGTTTTTTTTAGTACTGTTTTACGTATCATTTAACATAAAGATGATGATGAGGACCTCAAATTTGTTTTCACTGATAAAAATTCAGAGAATATATATATATATATATTATATATATATATATATATATATATATATATATATATATAATATATTATGTTATGTTATAATGTTATAAGTTCTCCTATAGTCGAATCTATCGGTTCTAGAATTGTGTGCTTTACTTTTATAACGTTCGCGATATTATCTTTGATATACAACATAACACCGCCTCCTCGCCTACCTATTCTGTTTTCAACAAAAAGTCTATAACCTCTAATTTGATACTCCCCTACGAAGTCACGTGTTTCAGTGCTAAGCCACGATTCATTTATCGCAATTAAAACATAGTCTTTACAAGCAATTAAAGAAAAAAATTCGTTTATTTTATTTCGTAGGCTACGAGCATTTAAGGATAGAACCTTCAAATTGTTTGTAATTGCGATACCTTCGCGACCGCAGGGGAAATTTGTGGAAATATATAAACAGGGTGACTCAAAAGTCAGGTTACATAGGGAAATACTGTATTATGTAATGATACAGGGGAATAGTCACATCACATGTTCGATATGGCCACTGTTAACGGCAATGCACTTGTGCAGCCAGCTAGGAATATCACATCAATGCGCTCCTCCTTCGATAACATCTCATAACTCATTTACCTACAAAGAAACAGAAAAGCCCTATGTAACCTGACTTCTGAATCACCCTGTATATACATATATATATATATATATATATATATATATAAGATAGCACGCCCCCTACGCCTTGCGCACAAAAGCCCTCTCAAACACGACCTAAAAGGGGTGGGGACTAGGAACGGGTGTATTACTAAAACCTTACCTGGTTCTCCCTTAATGTGTATATTAAATTTGGTGTAGGTTACCCCTAACCCTTTAGGCGTATATAAGCGAATATAGAACAGACTGACAGACAATCATCAACATCCCCTACACACACACACACACACACACACACACATATATATATATATATATATATATGTATATATATATATATATATATATATGATGAATTTCACAATAAAACACGTGAAATGAATGAATGCTGCAAACCCACAAGGAAAAAGAAAAACGATTCCAAGCTCTTTCGTGTATTCAGAGCTACATCTCTCTGAATACACGAAAGAGCTTGGAATCGTTTTTCTTTTTCTTTGTGGGTTTGCAGCATATATATATATATATATATATATATATATATATATATTATATATATATATATATATATATATATATACCGGGTGTTCAAAAGAAACGCAACTCATTGGAGAATGCATATATCATTGCATATATATATATATATATATATATATATATGAAAATTATTTCACGAAAGTAACACGTGAAAAATATTTATGATGAATAAAACCACGAAGGAAAGGAAACACAAAACGGTGCTCAAGCGCTTTCGTCTAATGACATCCTCAGGAACACTGAAATACATAAAAGGTTACGGCCTATATATAGGTTACAGAAAGAAAAAAAAAAGAAAAAAAATAAATAACATACATACACACAAACATATATACATATATATAATATATACATACATATCTACACACATACACATATATATTAATATATATATATATTATATGCAATAAACGGAGAAGTAAAAATAAAACTTAAAAATTAAGGATTAGAGGATTAACAAAGAGGCATATCGATTTTTAGCACAAGATCAAATGAGTTATAAAATAATACAAATTTATACTGGAGATACGCCTGGGTTTAACACTTTGCCTTTTTAGTCAAGTTTCGATATATATAAAAATAATTGAAGATTAAAAGTTAATAAAGTAGCTTACAAGTTTACCAAAGATTTAGCGTCCTACCCTTTTTATCTAGATTTGTTTTGAAGGAATTCAAAACAACAGGATCGAGTTGAAAAAGACCTTTGCTTATGTTGAAGTTATTTGAAAGTTGAATAATGGCAGACTCAAGAATATTTCTATTGACAATGTTGCTCGAATGAAATAAAACTGAAGCATTATTCCAATACAGTGGGATAACTCTGACAAATGGACAAAAAGAGCACTGGACAACTGTCCTGTTCTGACGGAATATTGATGCTGTTTTATACGTCTGTGCAAATCCTTTCCCGTCTGACCTATGTAAAAGGAATCACATTGTTTACACCCAATTTTATAGATAATGCCTCAATTATTGGTAGGGCTATTTTTTACTGATATTTTTCACAATATTGTTATATGAAAATACTACATTAATATCCAAAAGTTTAAGTACATTAGCAATGCCTAAAAAGCCCGGGAAAAATGGAAGTACTAAAATATTTTTTGACAAAGTACGAGTGTTATTATTGACACGATAGAAAGTTCGTTTTGCCTTGTTGAGACAAGATTCCATAAACGCAGATGGGTAACACAGATCACTTCCAATACCGTTGATTTTTTCCAATTCGCATCGATGTATTCCGGACTGGCGATCCTAAGGGCGCGGAGAAACATTGATGAAAAAATGGCCTTCTTAGTGGGGGTGTCATGTCCCGAGTAAAAGTGTACGTAGGACAAGTTGTTTGTTGTTTTCCGATAGATACTAAACTTAAAACCTGGGCTTTCCCTATGTACACGCACATCCAAAATGGGATTGACTTGTCTTGTTCCACTTCTAAAGTAAACTTAATGGAGGGACTTGATCATTTAACTGAAGGAGGAAGTTATCCAGGTCACGGTTCATGGGCCAGATACACAAAATATCGTCGACGTACCGCAACCAAGGGATGCCAACCTCCAGGATTCTCGGAATGTAAGTAATTTCGAAAAACTCCATATAAATATTGGAGAGGAGGGGCGATAAGGGGTTGCCCATGGCCATCCCAAACACTTGTTGATAATACGTTATTGAAAGTGAATTTACAGTCTTTAATGCAAAGCTTAATAAGTTCCAAGACAAAATGAGTGGTCCGCCTTCAAAAACTTAAACATCGCCAAACATAATTTTGTAACCGTTATTCCCCAACCGTGGATCCAACCTTTGTTTGATGAAATTTACAACGAGTTGCGTCGGAGAACTACTTCACTTCGTAACATTTTGGATCGGAAAATTAAAAGTCTCATTCGAAATAGTCAGTGGAGTAAAAAAGCAAGCTCAAAGTGTGTTTTGAACCTTTCTTCGAAAAACATTAGTGACGATGCAAAAAGTGCCCTTGGATATGGTATGTCCTTTTTTATTGTTAAAAAACCTTCGCTTTACAAATTTGTTACAGTCTCGCGTGTTTTGAAAAACAGTGTAATCTCCCTCAGTATTTGTTTAACATAGTTAAAGGCCTCGTTTATAGTGCGGCGAATGGTAATTACGAAGATAACTTTCCTAAACGGTTTTGCGATGGCCTCTCACAATTAAAAAAAGATGGGGAGCTCCATATTACTAAAGCAGACAAGGCTAACACCATAGTTATTATGGACAAAGTGGACTACATCGGAAAGATGAACGAGCTTCTCCAGGACCCCGCCACATACAGCAAACTTAGGAAGAACCCGCAGGATGACGTCATCAAATCATTTAATAGTGGCTTGAAACGCATTCTCAAAGATCATAAGGACTTAATTCCGCTTTTCATGTCCACTTCACCTTCTCTGCCCTACCTTTACGGTCTTATTAAAACCCACAAACCTGGCAACCCTATGCGCCCTATTATTAGCTCGGTGGGCTCTATTACTTAAACTCTCCAAATGGCTTGTCAAAGTCTTGTCCCCCATTCTCGGAACTATCTCTGATTCACATGTAAAAAATTCCATGGATCTTACTGAAAAATTGAATAATGCACGTACTGAAACTAACGATAGATTGATCAGTTTTGATGTTTGTTCATTGTTTACAAAAGTGCCGATTGATGATATGCTTGACTTTCTCTCCCAAGAATTACATAAGTATGACCTGCCACTACCTTCACACATTGTTTTGGAACTTATTAAGCTTTGCATTAAAGACTGTAAATTCACTTTCAATAACGAGTATTATCAACAAGTTTTTGGGATGGCCATGGGCAACCCTTATCGCCCCTCCTCTCCAATATTTATATGGAGTTTTTCGAAATTACTTACATTCCGAGAATCCTGGGGGTTGGCATCCCTTGGTTGCGGTACGTCGACGATATTTTGTGTATCTGGCCATGAATCGTGACCTGGATAACTTCCTCCTTCAGTTAAATGATCAAGTCCCCTCCATTAAGTTTACTTTAGAAGTGGAACAAGACAAGTCCAATCCCATTTTTGGATGTGCGTGTACATAGGGAAAGCCCAGGTTTAAGTTTAGTATCTATCGGAAAACAACAAACAACTTGTCCTACGTACACTTTTACTCGGGACATGACACCCCCACTAAGAAGGCCATTTTTTCATTAATGTTTCTCCGCGCCCTTAGGATCGCCAGTCCGGAATACATCGATGCCGAATTGGAAAAAATCAACGGTATTGGAAGTGATCTGTGTTACCCATCTGCGTTTATGGAATCTTGTCTCAACAAGGCAAAACGAACTTCCTATCGTGTCAATAATAACACTCGTACTTTGTCAAAAAATATTTTAGTACTTCCATTTTTCCCGGGCTTTTTAGGCATTGCTAATGTACTTAAACTTTTGGATATTAATGTAGTATTTTCATATAACAATATTGTGAAAAATATCATAGTAAAAAATAGCCCTACCAATAATTGAGGCATTATCTATAAAATTGGGTGTAACCAATGTGATTCCTTTTACATAGGTCAGACGGGAAAGGATTTGCACAGACGTATAAAACAGCATCAATATTCCGTCAGAACAGGACAGTTGTCCTGCTCTTTTGTCCATTTGTCAGAGTTATCCCACTGTATTGATTGGAATAATGCTTCAGTTTTATTTCATTCGAGCAACATTGTCAATAGAAATATTCTTGAGTCTGCCATTATTCAACTTTCAAATAACTTCAACATAAGCAAAGGTCTTTTTCAACTCGATCCTGTTGTTTTGAATCCTTCAAAACAAATCTAGATAAAAAGGGTAGGACGCTAAATCTTTGGTAAACTTGTAAGCTACTTATTAACTTTTAATCTTCAATTTATTTTTATATATATCGAAACTTGACTCTAAAAAGGCAAAGTGTTAAACCCGGGCGTATCTCCAGTATAAATTTGTATTTTTTTATAACTCATTTGATCTTGTGCTAAAAATCGATATGCCTCTTTGTTAATCCTCTAATCCTTAATTTTTAAGTTTTATTTTTACTTCTCCGTTTATTGCATATATATATATATATATATATATATATGTGTGTATGTGGTAGATATGTATGTATATATATATGTATATATGTTTTGTGTGTATGTTATTTTTTTTTATTTATTTTTTTTTATTTTTTTTTCTGTAACCTATATATAGGCCGTAACCTTTTATGTATTTCAGTGTTCCTGAGGATGTCATTAGACGAAAGCGCTTGAGCACCGTTTTGTGTTTCCTTTCCTTCGTGGTTTTATTCATCATATATATATATATATATATATATATATATATATATATATATATATATTAGTGATGGATCGAATAACCGCAACCGCAACCGCAACCGCACTACACCCGCACAAAAATTCACAACCGCAACCGTAACCGCAACCGCTGTTCCATAAGTGCGGTTGCGGTTGTAAAAGCTTAGTTAATTTTAATTTTAGGTTAATTAGAAATATTTCTTTTTTAAAAAGAAAATGATGGGTCTCCTTATGCGTGGAGCGGGAACGTTGTACGATGAGAGGCGTTGCCGCTTGAAAGGTGAAAATGCAGCAAAAATATTATTCTTGAAATTCACACTGCCTGTCATTAAGTTTGACATCAGTTTTTTCAAATGAATAATAATCCATAACTTTCCAATGGGTGGAGGCTGGGGAAAGTGGTAGGTGGGATGAACAGTGCGATGGGTCCTCGTCCCTCATCCTGGTAACACACTTAGTGCAAAATATGGTTTTAATTAATTTGACCTATTCTTTCATAATAGCTATATAAGTTTAGAATATACTTCATTTAAATAGTATTTATTTAGTGAATACCTTATGTTGAACACAAGTTTTGCAACACACAAATGCGGTAGCGGTGTATTGCAAAACTTGTTCAACATAAGGTATTTACTAAATAAATACTATTTAGTATATATTATGTACCAAGTGTGGCTAAATCGCACTATAGTGGCTAAATCCAGTTAATAATTACGCATTTTTCCTAGTATATGATAACCGCAAACCGCGGTTGGAAAAAATTCGACAACCGCAAACACAACCGCAACCGCGGTTGTGAAAAACCGACCACTCGATCCATCACTAAATTATATATATAGTTCTTAACTGAGAAAAATTGTCCCCTTTGAATCAAGTTTCTTGGTAATTTTTATGGCTCTCAAATGCGACTCCAAGTTAAAAGTTTTAATTAATTAATAAATATTCTCAAAGTTTAAATAAAATCTCGACCAAAACCCGGTATCGGAAACTCGAATCAAGAAAAGATAATAAATAAATAAATAAATATAAAAAAAAATATTAAAGTTAGTAATAAAAATAAAGCACATTCGAACGATGAAATTTTAGATGTGAAATATCCCTTTCGTTTTGATAAGCCTAATTGTAAATTTAATTATGACACTAACAAGTTCTGAAAAATAAGAAAGTTACCGCGGTTCGTTTGGTTTGGAATTGTAATTGGGTTCTGAAAGGCTTGGGTTCGATCCCGAAGATTCATCAGGGTCAGATAACTCTTTTGGAAGTTCATTTCAATATCCCCCCTCTCTCCATCGACCTTCCACTGTGTTGGGAATAGCTGTTCCGAGTGTTATGTTACCTATTATCAAACGAAGTGAGACTCGTGCTATTTGTAACAAGTTACTTGAGGACATATTGACTTCGAAATCATATTAACGATACGTTCTCCCTTTCAGAACTGAAGAAATTATACAAAGAAATACAGAGGACACCAAACAGCAACAGACCGGCTGATCCCTACGAGGCTGTCTGTTTAAGAAGGAAGGTTAAAAATAAGAAGGCTAAAAGAAGTATATATATTATATATATATATATATATATGTGTGTGTGTGTACACACCTCATTAATCTCGTTGCTGTTCCGTGCGTTGGTTTCTCTTCATACGAAGGTCAAGCTGGTGGCCCCGCCTCTAGGTCTGGCTTGGTGGAGAAGCTAGTTGCTTTCTTGCGCTCTCCACCGTACATAGCCAGGTACACCAGCTCATCTGGTACCGTCCTGAGCCAGGTATCTAGTCTTCTCTAGAAGACTTCAACTTTGACCCCTATAACGTTTCTGAGGTTCTTTGGAAGCTGGTTAAAAAGTTGTTGGTTTACGTCGTCGTCGTTGGCCTAGGCAAGCTACGGCTTGGGACCATAGCGCATCTATCCGGTATAGTTAACCTGGATGATGTAGCCATAAGCACTGCCGCTAGTTAAGTGCCAACCAGTGTTATCTCACTAGCCGTATTGAGTCCGTTAGGCGAAACTACGACAGTACCAAAGGTGGAAAATAACCTTTGGTTTTCTATTCTTTATTTGCAAAATGGACATGGCATTAGATTAAAATAAATATTTGAATATAAATGATTAACTGACAATTGTGATATATAATTAATTATGTTTACATACAATAAAAATATAGTATACATAAAATTAGTATTAATGTGGTTCACAATTGAATTATAATGGGGTAACTAATTTAAATGAATTTATACTATTCCGAAATTCAAGACGGTAAAATTAACATTTATCTTGAAACTAAATAATAAAGTATTCACTACACACTCCCCCACCAGAGAGGAAGTTCAAAGAGTTCCGAACGACACAGATTTCCGCTGGACCTTTTTGGTAGCTACATGTACCTCGCTTAAGGTTGATTCCAAAAACGCAGGCTTAAGACGATCGATAGAAACCTTGTCGACCTTGGAACCGCGCTGGATGAGGAATGATTGCGCGTACGTCGGAGAACTTCATAGGGTCCGTCATATGGACATTGGAGAGGCCGTTTTGGGACAGGTACACGAACGAAAACGTGGGTGCAAGACTGGAGGCTGGGGAAATAAAGATGTTCTGTTGGCTAGTCAATCGAGGGGGAAAGGCTGAAGGGACTGCATGTGAGAGGAAAGTGTTTGAGCGAATTCCGTAGGATCGCATGACTTATCCCTGCAGTGAAGTAGCCACCTGGTAGCCGCAGTGTTGTTCCATAGACTAGTTCAGCCGCTGTAGTCTCAGATCACTCTTAAATGCAGAGCGAATACCAAGCAACACGAGTGGAAGCTTATCCATCCAATGGGAGTCTTCGTGACACATAAGGGATGACTTCAGCTGGCGATGGAAGCGTTCGACGAGGCCGTTAGCTTGCGGATGATACGCACAGGTATGCGCATGTACTGTACCCAACAAGCTGGTAAACTTCTTCCAAAGCGAAGACTCAAATTGGCGACCTTGGTCAGTGATGACTTTTGTCGGCATCCAAATCTTGATACCCATCCATGAAGAAAGGCTCTTGCAACAGTGTCCGCTTGGATATCAGGAAGTGGATGGCTTCAGGCCATCTGGAAAAGCGGTCGAGACAGGTGAGCAGATAACGTTGGCCTTGAATCACTGGAAGAGGGCCAACAATGTCTACATGAATTACCTCAAATCGCTGGGATGGGGGCGGAAATGCGTCAAAGGGGGACCTGGTGTGCCTTTGGACTTTGGCACGCTGGCAGGCAAGGCACGTTTTGGTCCAGTGTTTGACATCCTTCCGCATCGAGGGCCAAACAAAGCGAGAGGTAACCAGGTGTTGCGAAGCACGGATACCAGGATGGGAGGGCTTATGAAGATCCGTGAAGACTGCTTGTCTGTGACATGGAGGGACATAAGGGCGAATAGCAGCTGTTGATACGTCGCAATAGAGGGGCACAGACAATCCTGGCATACTCATTTTCTTGATGAAAGTGAGTGAGTGAGTCTTCTCTGAGCAGTTCTTGTAGTTCCGTAATCCTTATCTTGATCCTGTGCAATAGCATTCCACAGTGTAGAGCTGAGGGTAACAGAAGTAATCTCTATTCTTGAAAGTGCATCCGCTGGAGTGTTCAAGACACCTTTGATGTGGCGATATCTGTGGTAAATTGCGAGATATAATCAAGTTGCCTGATGACTCTGGAGAGTGGTTACAGCTGTTTTTTATTGAAGACAGTGACCAAAGGTTTGTGGTCGGTAAAAACACAAAACTCTCGGCCTTCAAGGAAATGTTGAAAATGCTTCACGTTTAAGTAAATAGCAAGAAGTTCACGTCCGAAAGCACTATAACGCGTTTGGGCTGGCTGCAGCTTTTTCGAGTAAACGCGATGGGTGCTTGTTGACCGTTAATGGTTTGTTCCAACACTCCACCGATCGCAACATCTGAGGCATCGACCGTCAGAGTTAGGGGGGCATCACTGATAGGAAATGACAAAGACAATGCACTATTGATAGCATTTTTGGCATTGTCGAACGCCTGTAAACTATCGCTACACCATACCAATTTCGTTACCTTGCGTTTGTGTGTGATCATAGCGTGTAGAGGAGCAAGAACACTGGCACAGTTTTTAATGAACTTGTGGTAATAATTTACCAAACCTAGAAACCGTCGTAACTCACGCTGATTATTTGGCATTGGGTAATTTTTTATCACTTCACACTTGTCCTGAAGGGGGTAATTCCGTGCTGCGAAATCGTGTGACCAAGAAATTCCAAGGTTGGCTGTGCAAACACACACTTAGATGCATTATAGTAACACCGTATTGTTCTAAAGCGTTGAAAGGAGTGAAAGATGTTCCTTATGTTCCTCTTCCGTTGAGCTGGCCACAAGCAATCATCGATGTAGGCATAAACAAAGTCTAAGCCTCTGGTGACCTCATCTATAAACCTCTGAAAGGTTTGCGCAGCATTCCGTAGCCCGAACGGCATCTTCAAAAATTCGAATAACCCAAATGGTGTACAAACTGCAGTCTTGGGAATATCCGAAGGCTCTACGGGAATGTGGTGGAAAGCCTTAACGAGATCTATTTTACTGAAGATAGATTTGCCGTGGAGAAGAGAAGTAAAGTCTTGGACATTTGGTACCGATATCGGTCCGGGATGGTTGTCGAATTCAAAAACCGGTAATCGCCACATGGTCTCCAGTCTCCTGACTTCTTCTGGACCAGGTGTAGGGAGAGGACCAACTGCTTTTGGAAGGTCTTATTATCCCAAGATCCATCATAAGCTGGAATTCCGATTTGGCAGCTTTCAGTTTGTCCGGGGCAAGACGTCTGGGTTTTGCAAACACAGGGGGACCTTTTGTTGTAATGTGATGGGTAATGGTGTGCTTAATGGTATCACCCATCTGCATCGGTTGAAGAATTCCTGGATATCGTTGGAAAAGGCACTGGTACATGGAATTAGGGGGAACGAGGAAAGTGCAGAGTTCGAGGCGTCCGGAAGGGCAACCTGTTTGGCAAGAACAGAAAGCAGTGTGGCCTGGTCGCATAAGCGTCGCTTGTCAAGATCCACCAGGAGTTTGAAATGCTGGAGGAAGTCAGCGCCGATTATGGGATGCCGCACTTGAGCACAGATGAAAATCCACTTGAAGGATCGGTGAAGGCCCAAGTTTAGTTCACGCGACTGAGTACCGTACGTGGGTATGCGTGAACCGTTAGCAGCGTATAGAGGCGGAGATTCCGAGTGCGTATGACCAGATTTTTGAGGGAATACACTGACTGACGCTCCGGTACCAAGAAATTGATACCAGAGTTCCTGTCCTTATGAATAACAGGTTGGCAGTGCGAGTACTAGACGCCATTAGGACTCGCTGCTGGGGTTTTCCGACGAAAATTGCAAGGGGAGATGCACTTCCTAGCCTTCTTTCCAAATTTCGAGTGGTAGAAGCAGATCTTCCCGGAACTCGAACGATGCCTCTTCGTAAATCTTGACCGAGAATGGCTTCTTTGCCGTTGATTTTGTAGCAGAGAACAAACGTGGTTGAGTTGTTGACTTAACTCTTTCACTTTCAACTCCAGTTCCGATTGTGTGTTCACGTTGTTGACCGGAGCTGTGTCAATCTCCACTACTTTGTCGGCAGTTTCTGCTAGTTTATCAAACTGGAGTAGCAGGATCCATAGTGGCCAAGACACGCTGAGCTGATGGAGGAAGTTTCTGCAAGAACAACTGTCGAAAGATGTCCTTATCGAAGGTTTGTGCGCGTTCGCCTAGAGCGCACTGCATAGCCCTCAGCATTTGAGTGGGCTTACGGTCTCCAAGTTCTTCTTTTGAGATTAACTGATGTAGTTTCTCACGCTCGGAGACAGTGGTGCGGCGCAGGATGGCAGACTTCAGATCGTTGTACGGGTCCTCACTCGTGGAAGGAGATACGATGACGTCACGGACTTCAGAGATGATGCTCGCTGGTAGAGAGGACAAACATGATCGTATTTTCGTCCTGCTAGTGGTGATCCTTCCCAAGTTGAATTGTGATTCCACTTGGTGGAACCAAATAAATGGATCACCCGGCCAGAAGACGGGGAGCTTTACGCTCAAGTGGGAGATGGCACCAGCGTCGTCAGGCATCTTCTCCTATGCTTGCTAACGTACAAGCAAGACGACAAGTTCCCAACGAAGGAGTGGAGGTTGAGACGAGCGCAGGCACAGAGCGCACGGGCAGGGGTGAGGGGCAGAGGGCACGAGCGACATTACAGTCTGGTCCTAGTCGCTCGGGTGAAGGGGTGATGGGCAGAGGGCACGAGCGACGTTACAGTCTGGTCCTAGTCGCTCGGGTGAAGGGGGTGATGGGCACGAACGACATTACAGTCTAGTCCTAGTCGTTCGGGTGAAGGGGGTGATGGGCACGAACGACATTACAGTCTAGTCCTAGTCGTTCGGGTAGAAGGGGTAATCCAGCTCCGGGGTCATCATTGTTGGTTTACGTCGTCGTCGTTGGCCTAGGCAAGCTACGGCTTGGGACCATAGCGCATCTATCCGGTAAGGTTAACCTGGATGATGTAGCCATAAGCACTGCCGCTAGTTAAGTGCCAACCAGTGATTATCTCACTAGCCGTATTGAGTCCGTTAGGCGAAACTACGACAGTACCAAAGGTGGAAAATATAACCTTTGGTTTTCTATTCTTTATTTGCAAAATGGACATGGCATTAGATTAAAATAAATATTTGAATATAAATGATTAACTGACAATTGTGATATATAATTAATTATGTTTACATACAATAAAATAATATAGTATACATAAAATTAGTATTAATGTGGTTCACAATTGAATTATAATGGGGTAACTAATTTAAAATGAATTTATACTATTCCGAAATTCAAGACGGTAAAATTAACATTTATCTTGAAACTAAAATAAGAGTATTCACTACAAAGTCTTGGCCCCCTGACAACCAAACTATTGTTGGGCCTTTAATTTGGGAACACTACACATTCTGCCTTTCCTATTTTCCAGTGTTGTTTGGATGGTAACTGGGTTTAGTTTCAGATTTGGTACCAGTTTTTCGATCTTTTTCCATATGTAGATTATGGTGTACGTCTCTCTTCTTCTTTCCAAGGAGTACAGATTTAGTTTACGTAGTCTTTCCCAGTAGTTGAGTTCTTTGCAGCCATTAATCTTGGCTGTGAAGTGTCTCCGCGTTTCTTCTAGTTTATTAGTTTCTTCCTTTTTATATGGGGACGTCAAAACTGAGCAGTATTCAAGTTTTTGTATAATCAGTGTTTTTAGCAAGGGAATCATCACTGTCCTGTCCTTTCTTTTGAAGGGAACGCCCGCTATGCCTTGCGCAGAAAATAACTTCCGAAACTCAATATAGGAGGTGACTGAGAGGGGCTGGTATTTTACCAAAACCTTCCCTGGTTCTCCCTTAATGTGTATACTAAATTTTGTGCATATTACCCTAGCAATTTTGGTGTGTGTATATATATATATTCTAAAGAAGTTATATATCGATTATAGTGAAACGTTGTCAAACTCTATCTAAATTTCATATTCCGAGAGCGTATATCAAATCTAATAATACATGGTATGAATCCGAATACAGGGTGGTCCAAATGTCAGGACACATAGTGGAAATAATTAATCTTTTACATGCATTATTATTGCTTTATTCATAATACTAAATGTTCAAAATGAAGCCCCGTCATTAACCTCGCTACACATCTCAAGTTTTGTTGTGAATGGCTTCTTCCTCACACGTCTCAACATAACTGGAAAAGCTTGGAACATCCAGATTAGCTGATTCAATTCGTCTGCAACACTTCGATACATGCCTTCTTTTCTTGCGTACGTGAAAATCCACTTTATCCCCTCATCTTTCGTTAATTTCCCATCCATATCTCACCTGAAACAGAGAAAACAAACAGTATTCATATAAATCAATCAATTTCCTCTATGTGTCCTGACGTTTGGACCACCCTGTGTGTATATATCTTCCTCTCTCTCTCTCTCTCTCTCTCTCTCTCTCTCTCTCTCTCTCTCTCTCTCTCTATATATATATATATATATATATATATATATATATATATATATATATATAGAACTGCATCCGGCGAATGGTTTGTGTCATTATCTTCAGCTCACTTCTTTTCGCTTTTGGCCCCCGTGAAGTTACAATTAGGTTTTGATTTCATTTGTAATTTTCAACTATTTTTTCCTTCTTCGACAATTAACCGTTAATTAGTTTTCGAGAAAATATATTAGCGCTCGTTAATTATCGTTCTATTGTTTGTTTTTCATCTGTTTTGTTTTGAGATTTTTCTCTCAGAGTCGGAAAAATTGAACACATACCTCGGACAAGTTTTTAAGTAAAATACATTAATTCTGCATTTTCTCAGGGTGTTGCGTCATATAGGGCCTACAGTATATATATATATATATATATAAACACTACGTTCCAAATTATCAAGCAGATTGCATTTTCTCCAATGTTTTCAAGTTTTTCACCGATTTCAATGAAATTTAAGGCAAATAATTACTATATACAGAAGCACTGATGGTATTCATTTCGATAAAATATTTTGATAATTAAAATAATTATCTCTTTTTATTGAAAAATATGTAAAATATGATGTTCCGAATTATTAAGCAAGTATTCTATTTACGGATCTAAATGGTGAAAATGAGTAAGAAGAAGGATTTAACACTAACTGAGAAAAGAAAAATAGTCAAGTTACTCGCTGAAAATATAAAATCTATTGAAATTACGAAGCAGTTTGGCAGAGCTTATCGAACTGTAAACAAGTTTGTAGCGGAAGGTACCAATCTGAGGCAGCGAAGTGCTAAAGGAGCGAGAAGAGAAGTGACAAGGCGGCAGATATCTGTAATCAAGCGCAAATTGCAAAGCATCCATTGTCCTCAAGTAAAGAGGTTTTTGAGCAGGCTGGCATACATAATGTACCAAGAACATCTCGATGTGGAATCCTCCAAACAATTGGCGAGACGTGTAAACCTACGATTCAGTCACCATTAACACCCAGGTACAAGAAGCAGTGTGTTGAATGGGCGCGTCAGTACGTGAAAACAGATTTTAATACTATATTGTTCACCGATGAATGAAAAGCAACCCTTGAGGGACTTGATGTTTGGTCAAGAAGATGGATTGCTGAGAGCCAATTTCTACCATCGAGATTAAAACGCCAACAAGGTGGAGGTAGTGTCATGTTTTGGGCAGGATTGATAGACAATGAAGTAGCTATCCCATACAGAGTGCCTGATGGTGTAAAAATGAATGCCCAGTCTTACACAAACTTTCTAAAAGAAAACCTCATTCCATGGTAGAGATTGACCCTTAGCAATATATATATATATATATGATACACACAGACCGTGCATGGAACAAGGAACTCTTCTGGGATAATTAAATCCACTCTAGTCCGAATAAGTAATGGTAAATAACAAATACCATTATCCCAGAAGAGTTCCTTGTTCCATGCACGGTCTGTGTATATCATAAAAAACTCAGGGACCATTCTGAGTTCATTCCCATCTTGAAACGGACATGTTATGTGCCTTGAAAAGTGGACGCTCAATTCTGCCAGTTGAGGTTTAAGTTTTGGTTTTTGGCTAAAATATAATAGTTACCCCTTTTTCTTTGATGTATTCAATCTGACGTGAAGACAGCGAGTCTTTTGCTTATATTGAGGTTCTAAATGTAGCAGGGCTAGGCTGCTTTAAACCTAGATCCATGTCCCAAAGCTGGATCCTGTCTGCTTTGCAGATAGCTGGTGAGGGAAGCTATATTTATGGGACCTCTTTGCGAGTGACCCGTTGCCCACGTCGGGCTAGCATCATGAAAAAAAAAACTATGGTATTTGTCATTTACCATTACTTATTCGGACTATAGTGGATTTAATTATCCCAGAAGAGTTCCTTGTTCCATGCACGGTCTGTGTGTATCATAAAAAACTCAGGGGACCATTCTGAGTTCATTCCCATATATATATATCGGGTGGCCACAAAAAAACTTTACTTAATTCAAAGTTTAATAACTGCAACAATTCAAATCTTATGCGATTGAGCTTCGGCACACATTAACAGATGGTTATAATCTATAATTGCTAGAATTTTCAAATATGTAGGTTCTATAGTTTTGTTACAGTGAAGAATTTAAAAGCATATGTCTAAAAATAGCATGCCGAAGAAAATGAATTTGAACTTAACAAAATTTACTTAAACAAATGGTCAATGTGACCACCTCCCTGTTGGTAAACTGCCCTCAATCGCTTCTTCCACGAGGAGATGCACTTTCGAACCTCATCTAAGGTGATATCCTCCCATGCTCTACTGATTTTCTCCTTAAGTTCATCTTCGGTGAATTTGTCTTTCTGGCTGCCGTAAACCTTCACCATGAGGGAATCCCATACTGAATAGTCCATCGGATTACAGTCGGGAGACTGAAGCGGCCATTCATCCTTTTTGATGAAATTAGGGGTCTCTTGCTCTAGATGATTTTGGGTCGCTCGGCTTGTATGGGCGGGTGCCCCATCTTGCTGGAAAATGTAGGCCTCATCCGGATACAGCTGACGACAATCAGGAAGTAATCCATTATCTAACAGGTTGATGTAGCGCTCAGAGTTAACTTTAGTTTCGTTTGTGGCAATAAAATGAATTCGTGTTTTCCCCTTCCATGAAATTCCCGCCGATACCATTACCTTTCTGCTGAATCGTGAGGTTTCATGATAAAGCCTGGAGGGAGGAATGTCCTTTTTCCTTGAACCATAAACCCTGTCATTTTGCGTTTTTGGCCACCTCCAACGTGAAATCCTTTTTGTCTGTAAACACAACTTTTTGCACGTCTTCAGCTGAGTAGCGTTCATATAGGGATTTACAGCGGGTCTTTCTACGCTGTCTTACATTCTGATCACGCCGAGAAACTCGAATTCTCTTGTAGGCCTTCAATTTCAAACGTTTTACAATCCCTTGTACAGAGGAGCGAGAAATCCCAAGGTCGTACGCAATCTGTCTCTGGGAGCGATGAGTTCCTGGTGTATTCTCCTGGGATTGAATCAGTTCCTCCACGGCAGCCTTATTTTCTTCTGTTGAAACACTTTTGGGCCTGCCGCTGCCGGGTTTTCTAGCTGTTGATCCAGTATCCTTTATCTTTCTTATTAAGTTTTAAACACTTTGACGAGTCCAGTTCTTTGCGGGGAATTCTCAGACAATCCTATTTCCATTCCAACCTTTTTCCTTGACACATGCTTCTATGATGGCTTTATCACTTTTACTTAACGTCATGCTGGCGGGGTTTTAGCGGAAAAATAAAAGAAAGCAAATTCACATTAGGTTTAGCCTACCCCAGCGCGAGTGTCATACTACGCTACATTAGGTTTAGCCTACGCTAGCGCACGTACGTGTCAGATGCACACCAGGCATGCTATTTTTAGACATATGCTTTTAAATTGTTCACTGTAACAAAACTATAGAACCTACATATTTGAAAATTCCAGCAATTATAGATTATATGCATCTGTTAATGTGTGCAAAATCTCAATCGCATAAGTTTTGAATTGTTGCAGTTATTAAACTTTCAATTAAGTAAAGTTTTTTGTGGCCACCCGATATATATATATATATATATATATATATGTGTGTGTGTGTGTGTGTGTGTATATATATATATATATATATATATAATATATATATATAATATATATATATATATATCTTCCAGCAGCCCTTTTTCTCGCCAGATAGTTGTTATTTATTATGGGTGTGTTTTGGATCATTATCATGCAAATATTAAAAGTTTTGCTCAATTGGCGACGTCCCTAATGGGGGGCACATCTGACCAAGATCTTTTGATAACCCTGTTTTTTCATTATTCCATTAATTTTCGCAAAACCACCATTCTATTAGCAAGGTAAAATATCGAGATATTATAGATAAAAATTGAATACTTAAAGATGATAATGGCAACTCGTTCTTGACCTTCTTTCTCGTTGATCCTTACAAATATTCTTCTGGGATAAATGCAAAAAACTTCACTTTTTTCTACGTGAAGGTCATTCGTTTTTCTGTATCCACCCGAAGGTGATGCCAGTGGGCATCGAAACTGTTGTGGAAATAAACTCTGTCTATTAGAGTGGGTTTTTATTATCTATCATATTCTTCTGGGAAGTTTCGAAAAGCTCAATTTTTGTTCGTCGGTTCGAAGTACACTTCTTCATTCGTCTCTTTAGTCTTTGCGTTGATTTGCAAAAGCGAACCTTTTTTTCGTATGGTAATTTTGCTTCGTTTAGGCATTTCATTTACTATTCTGCCTTTAAGCCTCACTCTGCTTCTTCTAATGTGCTGTCCGTATAGGGTGGCCAAAAAAAAACGAGACCAATTTTTTATCACGAATATTTCGGTGGCCGTTGTAGCTAGACTTGAAATAAAAATAAAAATAAAATTTAATCAATTCCCTTTCAAATATGTTTTTAACATGATAGAGTCTAGCTGGCCCCTAAATGGCTAAAATCGCCTTTGAAAAAAATTTACTTTCAAAAAATGTTGCGGAAATAACTCAATGATTCATTTAAATTTTAATATGAGATTTTCAATAGATAAACAAACCCTATCCCGTTCAGTTTTTGATAAAAGACTCGATGTGGCCTCCGTCACGATCAACGACAGCTTGCAATCTTGCTTGCTCTCCATTTAGAAATAGCCTTTGCAATCGACTCCTGTGTAAGACTTTCCCAAGCAGCAAGAATTCGTTCTCGAAGATGAAGCGCGTTTCTAATTTTCTGACCACGGTAGACTTTTTCTTCTAATGCTGACCACACGAAGTAGTCAATGGGATTTAGATCAGGACTGCTGGGCGGCCAGTTCTCCGGTTCGATAAAGCTGGGGGAATGAGCCCTGAGGTATGTGACTGTTTCTTGGGCAGTGTGGGAAGGGGCTCCATCTTGCATAAAGACAAAGTCATTTGTGTTCTCCCTGATTTCGGATAGCATTGGAGACAAAATAGCATCACGATAGTATTTTGCGTTAATTTTCACACCACGCGTGATAAAAATTATTGATGTTTTTTTCTTAGATGATGCAGAAAGAGAGACCATTACAGACTCAGAAAAATGAGTTTTCTCGCGCAAGAGTCGAGATGGTTCAATGTCCTTTTTTCTTGGACTTCGCGAACGAACACGATCATTTTGTGTGTTTCTAGGCGTTTCAACTGTGAATTTTTTCTCATCCGAGAACCAGATTTTTTCCACTGCTGCATTCGATCGAAATCTCCGCAACAGTTTTTTGCATCTGTCCATTCGTTTTCTTCTCACTAAGTTGGATAGAGCTGTAACAGTCACTCTTAAATGTTTTTAAATGAAGATCTTTTTTGATTATTACGTTGGACTGAAGAGCGCGAAATACCAGTCATCTTCGTAATTTCGCGCTCACTTTTACTCGTTCCTGGCTGGTCATTCTGACTTAAAACAAGTTCACTTACAATTTCAATGTTTTCTGCAGTTCTAGTAGACTTTGGCCGGCCACTCCCAGCACGACGTTGGATACAGCCAGTTTCACGGAGTTTTTTCAAAAATGCTGCAACAGTGGGTTTTTTTCCATTTGCGATCTGGATACTCTTTTAGAATTTGTGTCAAGGACATTCGCTTTTCTGCTCGTAAAGATTTGATGATGTACTTGTCGCTTTCTGTCAAACCCATTGTTCTAAATCTGAAAAAGAAAAACGTTGATTAATGTAAAATGATTGAGTACGCAACATTTTTTGAAAGTAAATTTTTTTCAAAGGCGATTTTAGCCATTTAGGGGCCAGCTAGACTCTATCATGTTAAAGACATATTTGAAGGGGAATTGATTAAATTTTTTTTTATTTTTATTTCAGGTCTCTAGCTACAACGGCAACCGAAATATTCGTGATAAAAAATTGGTCTCGTTTTTTTTGGGCCACCCGTATATATATATATTATATATATAGAATAGAGAGAGAGAGAGAGAGAGAGAGGAGAGAGAGAGAGAGAGAGGTTTATTATTTGAAAAACCAAAAGTACCTTTTTATTTTTGTCAATATATATATATATATATATATATATATATATTATATATATATATATATAATTATATATTATATAATATATATATATATAATACACAGTTGAAAAAGTAGCTTTATGAACCACTTCTAACTCAAAAATTACTAATGCAATAACTATTAAATTAAGCGAGGTGTCATAACAACTTCGTATCGGTTGAATCATTAAAAAGCACCACATTTCACCTTTTTTTTAAATGTTGAAGCCATTTGAAAAAAAAAAAAGAAAACGTAAAAAGGAGGGAGACGATAGGAACATTTTTTTTTTTTTTTTTATAAAAAATGACGACAACCAAAAGATAGGTTTAAAAATTTATTCAAAAATTCAGGGAGCTTTTTTTTTACCGTGGATGTTGGCCAGATATTGGTTTGAATTTGTTCTATTCTCGCGTTCTTTTTGTCCTTTAAATATTATTCTTTATGAGGTAACTGTTTTTTACGAGTTTTATGGGTAAAATATTATTTATGGGTTAAAAACCTGAGTAGGATATTGTATTATAATTTATTTTTATCTTCTTTAATGCAATTTTTTTAAAAAATATTTAGTATATTACGTTACAGCACGTAAGGTTTTTTTTTAATAAAATCAACGATTGTTAATTTTTAACGTAATTTGTTTACAGATTTCTAAGTATTTGTGTAAATAATTTATAACATTTTATGTAAAAACTGTTAAATTAACTTGATTTTGGTGATGTTGATGATGGTTTCTTGATAATATCATGGACAACACCAACAAGGAATTGCTTTCATATATTTATCTTCCTTTTGTAGGCTTGTTTTAATATTTACAGATATTGACGTAACTTCTCTACTTTTTTACCCATTTTTGAACACTTTCTTATCGAGTGCTTTGAGCGGAAGTAGTTTAACTTTTAGTTAATGCATCCTTTATTATGCTATCGCAAAGGAGGTCCACATTAAGTTTGGAAATGTATTGAGGAAGGAAATTTTAGAGCGCGCGTTAAGCCTGATAATTTACTAAAAGTAAGAAAAAGTTTCGGTCATTTTAACGGGGATCCTCTTCAGTTGGGGGCAGAGAGAAGAGACTAAAAGATATAAAAAATGGAAAACATTGATTTACTACAAAAATATTCCCACGGTCAGTCTAAATGTCAGACGAGCATAAACGATTTTGACGATAAAAGTCTTATCCGCTCTCGCTTTACTAATAAGATCGTCTCATGATTGTCGTAGGAAAATACTGACATTTGATTGTAAAATTATATATAATTTTTGTTATGGACTTGAGCCAAACATTAGTCTTGCTTTATATGATAGGTTTTTATCATATGTCTGCATTACAGTGATCTCTCCTTTACTCATATCTTCGCTTATGTTCCCAAATTCTGATATGCCGTTCACGTTCCTTTCCTCATAGTATAATAAATTACAGTCATTGCAAGGAATATGGTAGACCCGTCCCCCATCCTAATCCTCCCCTCCTACAGGCTTTGTTCCCTATTAACATGTTAATGAAGTTTGCTTTATTTACATGTATAACTGAATTTTAGAGGTAATATTGTTATTCTGCGCGAATAGCTTTACGCTTAATTGGGTGCTTTATCTAAGAAGAAAGAGAGAGAGAGAGAGAGAGAGAGAGAGAGAGAGAGAGAGAGAGTCCTGGTGGTGTTTAGTTTCTTCGAAATAAAGTTTACAATAAAAATGTCAAAAAGGTTTAATTAAATCGTTTATTTATGATGTCAAGCGAATTTCCAAAATATTTCAATTACTTTGTTTTTATATACACATATTTTCTTATTATATTATTTCGACAATGATTTCTTAAAGGAACCATAGTTTTATTCCTCAGGAATTTATGACCGTGATCTCATGACGTTATTTAAGAATAAATACGCGTAATACGAACCCCCTATGACCAGTTTTATATGCCAATTAGTTCAATTTCCTCTTTCTTTAGTGTTTCAAATTTCAAAATTTTTAAAGGCACCGACTAATTTAATCAAACAATTTAATCGTTCTACAAACGAAAGATGTATCAATTCTCAGATGTTATTGTTTTTTGTCGCCTCAGTACAACTGCTAAGACTTGAAGAGGACGTACAGCTTATATCGAAACGGTATAAAACGCATTTAGTTTCCTTGAATGATTACGTTGGTTTATTGGTAATATTGATTCAGATGGATTATCATTTGCGAATTTACATCTCACGTTGAAAATAATGTATACAGCTGTTATAGCATTGCTGACTACGAATCCATCGGCCCGGGATCGAGACCCGGTGATGGCAGGCGGCGCGTACCACAATAAAAAAAATTGGTTGGTAGAAATGAGTACCCTGGGTAGCTTAGCGTGACCGGACAGCTCATACCAGGACAACACATACCCGGACAACTCAGACCCGGACAACTCAGACCCGGACAACTCATACCTAGGACAACTCATACCTAGGACAACTCATACTCTCTTCAACAATTACCACCCCAATGTTGATCTTTTCATCTATATCCACCCCGAAAGTTTAAACTCTGCAAATTAACAAAATAAGATAAGAAAACAATAACAACAAATTTATTATTTATTGCAAACATATAATAAATAGAGAACCATTATTTACATAAGATAAAATTTGAATGCCCGGTTAGGTCAACTGTACGCCCTTGACGATTGGTTAGGTTTAGTCGTGATGTTTTCGTTAGTTTTAACGAAAATATCACGACTAAACCTAACCAATCGTGAAGGGCGTACAGTTGACCTAACTGGGCATTCAATGAACCCAACCGGGTATTCAGTTGACCTAACCGGGCATTCAATGAACCTAACTGGGCATATTATTATATATATATATATATATATGGGAATGAACTCAGAATGGTTCCCTGAGTTTTTTATGATACACACAGACCGTGCATGGAACAAGGAACTCTTCTGGGATAATTAAATCCACTATAGTCCGAATAAGTAATGGTAAATGACAAATACCATAGTTTTTCTTTTTCATGATGCAAGCCCGACGTGGGCAACGGGTCTCTCGCAAAGAGGTCCCATAAATATAGCTTCCCTCACCAGCTATCTGCAAAGCGACAGGATCCAGCTTTGGGACATGGATCTAGGGTTTAAAGCAGCTAGCCCCACTACATTTAGAACCTCAATATAAGTAAAAGACTCGTTGCCCCTTTTTCTTTGATTTATTCAATCCGACGTGAATGCAACGAGTCTTTTACTTATATTGAGGTTCTAAATGTAGTGGGGCTATGCTGCTTTAAACCCTAGATCCATGTCCCAAAGCTGGATCCTGTCTGCTTTGCAGATAGCTTGTGAGGGAAGCTATATCTATGGGACCTCTTTGCGAGAGACCCGTTGCCCACGTCGGGCTTGCATCATGAAAAGAAAAACTATGGTATTTGTCTTTACCATTACTTATTCGGACTATAGTGGATTTAATTATCCCAGAAGAGTTCCTTGTTCCATGCACGGTCTGTGTGTTATATATATATATATATATATATATATATATATATATATATATACTGTATATAACTGCATGAATTTTAAATGTTTAAATTTAATTTTTAATTTTACAAAATAAATGTTTTCATTAATTTTAAAAATAAATGTTTTCATTCAAAATGTTTTCATTAATAACTGCATGAATTCTAAATGTTTAATTTAATTTTTTAATTTTACAAAATAAATGTTTTCATTAATTTTTCATTTTTTTTTCTGGTCCTATGTATGAGTTGTCCTAGGTATGAGTTGTCCTAGGTATGAGTTGTCCTAGGTATGAGTTGTCGGTATGAGTTGTCTGGGTATGAGTTGTCCTGGTATGAGCTGTCCTGGTATAACTGTCCTAGAACCGTAGCTAGCTTAGTGGTTAAGACGCCCTGGGCTGCTGTTCGTGAGATTGAGTCCGGCCGAGGACTTTGTAATTTCTGACACTATATATATATATATATATATTTATTTATTTTTTATTTTAATGATGCGTAACAATTATTTACCATATCAACTGACCTTAATTTATTGAGCCGCCGACATAAAATATAAATAAAGAAAATCCCACAGAAAACGCGGTCATAATTTAGGTATAATAAGTCTGCTAAATTAGATCCTAGACGTTGTCCAGCGTCCTAGACGTTGTCAAGCGTCCTAGACGTAGTCTATCGTCCTAGAAGTAGTCTATGTACGAAACGTCTACGAATTAGTTAAAGTTGTAGGACGATGTAGAGGAATAAATTAGGTATAAAGTGGTACACGAAAATTAGTGTCTAATCCAAGATCTGAGTGGAAACTGTACTTTCAGCTGTTCTTGGGTATGAAAGAAAATAATGGCGTTTGAGATGTACAATTCGGAACTTGCTGTATGGGCATAGCGTGATGACGACAAAATTTACAAATAAAATAGCCTTAGTACTTCCCAAATAGAAAAGGCAATTCTAAGTATTTAATTTTTTTAATTAATGTATTTATACCATTTCTTTGTATTGTTTTCTGTGATATCTTTCTTTTATCTATCTTAGCATTAAAATTTGGTTAGGTTACCACTGATAAAACTCAGGCCAGTAATGAATATAGACTCGTCAAGGTTTGCGTCCGAGAAACAAGTCTATTTTTTAAGTATACAGTATGTTCATTGTCAACTTTGGGGTTGGTTCATTTGTTGAATATTGCGAGTAATTTTTGTTAGTAGGCCAACTTACATTACATCATCATCTCTAACGCCCACTGTGGTAGACACGACGTTGGAGCTTCAGATGGGAGACACTCAAACCAGTTACACATACAGGATCAAACCACGGAAAGAAGGTACACCTCTCCCCCTCAATCTTCCGGGTCTAGAGTTACCGTTCATGAAATATTTAGGATCGCATCTTTAGTAGTAAGTCGGGTGAAACCAAGGTCTCCATTTACACACTCCTCTCACACCACTTCCACTTTTCTGTTTTTCGTAGCAGCAGCAGCAGCATCAGTCAGGAAGGAGAGAAATGGTACAGTGCTCAGGCCAAATAATGTGGCCCATTGCTTTAACTCCTGTATAGTTATCAGTATCAGTGAATTCGAACCCCCGTCCACTGAACTATACGGACTCTGGCTACCAACGCAGCATACTCTCCTCTATTCTCATATTCAATGAATTTTCATTCAACACCTTTTCTGGCCAGTGCCCGTAACCTATAAGCAAAGTGAAGACACTAAGGTCGAGGGTTCGACACCCACTGGTACGCGTAATAATAATTCGGGAGTTAGCGCAGTGGGCCTTATTAGTTTGGCCAAAACACTGAGCCAGTTTCTGACCTTGCTGACTGATTGTTATCAACACCTTTCCTTAATCTCATGCAGTGATTCGATTTTTACATTAGTTATGCTTCTCAAATCATTCATCTCAGCTTCTCTCACTTTTGTACATTCATACATTAGTGCCGATACTAATAGACTTCGTGTAAACTTATCGCTGCCTCTACACTCACTCTTTTCATTCCTAAAGCAAGGCTTTTACCGCACCCATGATTTGCTTATTCTGTTTGGCTCCATGCGCTTTCAGCTTCCGACGTAATCGAAAAACCAATCATCGGGCCAACCATAAAGCCGTCAGTGGACTAATTTTAGGGGAAAGCCCGTTCTCTCAGGCGCCATTCCTTGAAGAGTAAAAACCAATCAGCATAAAATCTCTTCCAGTACACTCAAAATATTTTTAATACCATATACCATTTAAGATAGAGATGGTACGAATTGTTCTCTTTGTCACGGTTAAGATCAACTTATGAAACGTTTGTATTAAATATTAATTATTAATTTCCTATTATATTTATACAAAAAAACAACAAACAAGTATCACGTGGTCATGAGAGAACGGCATCTCTCAGAGAAAATTCCAATCATCTTATTTTGGTTACACTCCACATTTGATTGCACCCCACTTGGCACCCTTCCTATTTTCATTCGTAGTCCGAAAGTAGAAATTTGAGGAAGAGTGAAAAATGACGCAGTTGCAGAGCAGAAGGGTATTTTCTATGAAAAATCTAACTTAAAGTGGAAAAGTCAACAATGAAGAATGAGTCAATTTGTGGGTGCCCTCTTATGAGATTCTCATTATCAAATTTCTCGGTCTTTCACACGATTTTTTTCTAATTATACTAAACGCAATGCATTAAGGACTATATAACTTCTTACTTTATGAACCTTATGTTGTTTCGTGGGTTGGTTTCTCTTCACACGGAGGTCAAGCTGGTGGCTCCGCCTCTTACTCTATTTCGGTACAATGCAGTTTGATGGTAAGAATTGTATTATGTATATACTTATCCAGGGGGATTCGAATCTGTACTTTCGAGTAATTCAGACCTAACACTCGTCTCTCTATTCCCTATTACTGTATATGAAAGAAGTTAGAGTCTGTAGAACCAAATCTTGTACTCTCTTTTCGAGCTATTTCTTCATTACAGAATCGAGCTGCTTTCTAACCCATGCGCAACAAGAACATTTTATGTCTTATACTGAACGTACCCATACCCATACCATGCATAATATTTCAAAGTATTTTAAATTGTTTAAGGGTATGACAACATTTTGCCTTTTATATTCTTGTGAACAGACTCTTTTGTTTTTTTTGTTGGCAAAGTCGCCGATCGAGATCCTTGAAATAAATTTTCCTTGCGACTTTACGCTCTATTGATGAGATTGCTAAAGCTTGAGAATGGCTACAGTGATTGGAGCGAAAAGTCGCTACTCCTGCTTTCATTTTCCTGCGTGAAATACCTCAAGATTGCTAACTATTTAACCAATCTCATAACAGTGTAAAACGCGTGTAATTCTCATAAAGACTAAATGAATTTTTTTTACCTAAATATTGGTTTTTCGGCCGAGTAATTTGGGATGATGATGGACACATTTAGTTTTATCTTATCTTGATGAGTATGGGGCTTCACTTGTTTTCGGGTTCCTAACAAGCGTTCGGGTTGCCATGCCGTATGGGCGGCCCTACTTATATATATATATATATATATATATATATATATATATATATATAATATATATATATATATATATATATATATATATATATATATATATATGCTGCAAATCCACAAGGAAAAGAAAACGATTCCAAGCCTTTCGTGTATTCAGAGCTACACCTCGTCATTTCCCTGACGAGGTGTAGCTCTGAATATACGAAAGGCCTTGGAATCGTTTTTCTTTTTCCTTGTGGGTTTGCAGCATTCATTCATTTCACGTGTTTAATTGTGAAATTCATCCCATATATATATATATATATATATTATATATATATATATATATATATATATATATATATATATATATATACAGTATATATATTATATATATACCTTCAACTGCAAAGAACACGCAGTATAAATAACGTAAAGAAACGACGCTTGTATAGGAGATATAATGTTACGGCATGCGGGAGGTGCCCCCTTGGGGCATTGGTTTCTGCGAGTATGTAGAAGAATTACGGCATTTGGAAGAGTGAGGTCCATAGTGTAATGGTATCGCGTCTGACCGCAATCGGAAGATCCCGGGTTCGTTTCCCAGGTGGTACCTCATTTTTTCATTTGTTCCGTTCTCTCTCTCTCGTCTTGCGCGGAATATCTCCTATACAAGCGTCGTTTCTTTACGTTATTTATACTGCGTGTTCTTTGCAGTTGAAGGTATATAATGTTACGGCATGCGGGAGGTGCCCCCCTTGGGGCATTGGTTTCTGCGAGTATGTAGAAGAATTACGGCATTTGGAAGAGTGAGGTCCATAGTGTAATGGTATCGCGTCTGACCGGCAATCGGAAGATCCCGGGTTCGTTTCCCAGGTGGTTACCTCATTTTTTCATTTGTTCCGTTCTCTCTCTCTCGTCTTGCGCGGAATATCTCCTATACAAGCGTCGTTTCTTTACGATATATATATATATATGTATATGTATATATATATTATATATACACACACACACACATTATATATATACACACACACACATATATATATATATTATTCCTAAGTGGTTACACTTCTAACATATATACATAGTTTAACTAAAACATATCACTGATTATACAGTATGTATAATCTTGTATATATATATGTATAATACAGTATGTATAATGTACCTTATGCTTACTAAGTTTCAATAGCAAAATAGATTTGGATATGTTAAGTTTTTAATTAATAAGTTCAATTTATTCGGTAAATTTGTTAAATTAACTGGTTTGTCGAAAATTGACAAATTGACTGGTGATGTCGACAAGTACTGTTATTAGTTTCTAGTGGTAGGTCGCCCTCACATTCGGTTACATCCGGCTAGGACGCTTTATACCTAGTACTATCAACATCATGTTAATTTATTTTCTTTATGTAGCTATTAATTGTGGTTAAGGTCAGTGGCTGGCGGATTATCACTGAAGCTATTGAGGCTGAAGCCTCATGCTCCCAGGCTTCAGGGGCCCCGCAATCAACTGAGTTTCGATGATATAATTCGAGATTTCACAAACTTCTTTGATTAAATATGACAGAGTACACAAACTGACAAATTGCCTGTTTTATTTTATGTTTTATAGGCCCTAAAGTAAAGTTTGTTTAATACTGTTTGGTTTTGGCACACGGCAAAATACTGTACACTGTGTTAAGGTTCTTTTAAGTTTGTTTCTCAATTAGCCTGAGCACCGTACATATAATTCGTCTAAATGTACTATGTACTGTACATGTACAATTGTACATGTATTGTTAATAAAAAGCTATAGAAAAGGGCCCCCATATTCTTCATTGCCCCTGGGCCCCGAAGTGTCTTAATCCGCCTCTGGTTAAGGTATAAACATTAATGCAATTTTCAATTACAGCTATTATTAATACCCGGTTAGGAAAACTGCATAAATAATATTAAAATTGAAGCATTTTAACATACAAAAAGACATTTAATTCGACCAAAGATATTTTGCCAGAAAATATCCGTTTTTATTCCACAAACATTTTGTTTCTTTAAGTTCTAAAAGAATTACATCTCCGACTGTAAAAATCAGTCAAGGGGTCCAGAAACTGATACAGAGCTCAGGCCACCTAATGCAACCCATTGTTCTAGCTCCGGTATTATTATTATTATTATTATTACCAGCATCATCGGGGTTCGAACCCTTGACCTTAGTATCTTCACCTCGCTTATAAAGCAATGGTATTACCCACTGAGCTACAGACGCTGGATAATATCCCTATAAATAATGACAAGATAAGATAGTAATGATAAGATAGTAAATGATAAGATAATATATTCAACAGATTTTAATTAAATATTAAAACAGTCATATTATGCAAAATGCGCCTCGGTGGTGTAGTGGTTAGCGTCGCTGACTACGAATCCATCGGCCCCGGGTTCGAGACCCACTGACTGCAGCCGGCGCGCAGCAAAACCCAGCTGTTCATCCTTCCACACAATAAAGAAGGTGGTTGGTAGATAAATGGGTACCCTGGGTGGCCTAGTGGTTAAGACGCTGGGCTGCTGGTGGGGCGTGGTTCGGAGTCCACGTTAAACTGCAGGTCTAAGGTGGAGTGAAAAGCTTGACCTTCGTCAGAATGAACAATTCGGGCGGAAGCTAACCAAAGGTTATATATATATATATATATATATAACCAAAGGTTATTTAATAAATATAAACTACAGCAAAAATATTTCCACACGAAAAATGGTTGACAGCTACAGCGACGTCAATTTTAATAAAGATAACAGTTGGTCAGACACTGGTTATTTGTCTGCAATGTCCAAATTTTAGAAAAACAATAATTCCGACTGTTTTTTAGTTCTCAAACACCACTATAAAGGCTAATTGGCTCTTTTCTGTATACAGTTCAGTATCCATTTCTGTATTGTATTATATATATATATGTGTGTGTGTGTGTGTGTGTGTGTGTGTGTGTGTGTGTGTACAGTATATATATACATATATTGTTGCTATTCTATATAACATTTAAAATATACATTGTAAGTAAATAACAAATCTTTTTTTTTTTTTAAGTACATTCAAAGACTTGTATAGTATGTTAGAACCTATGAAATATGCATTTCGTGTTCAGCTCGTCAAATGTCTGCCATACATGTATATAATATAGGCAGTTTTAGAATTTCATTGAGTTCAAGGTACCTTGTGTACAGTTGAAAACCCTTTATAACAACTTATTGGCTTGTTGGAAAAATATCACAACGAAAATATCACACCTTAACCTTATATGAAATCCCTGAACATTTTAGGGATTTCATGAAATCCCTATTTACACAGATTCCCTGTAACATATATACATATATAAATCGTACTACTAGCATTAGGTAATGCAAATAAGGGGTATGAAGTGAGCCACCTCTTAGCAACAATCTGTTGCATGTAAGCATGAATTATTGCCCCTCATTATTGTCCCAACATTTTGTCGACAAAGATTTTTCAACTTATACGACACTTCATCCAGACCATTTCATCACTCATTTTCTTTCGTTTCTCGTCATTTTTCAGGTTGTATCCTTTGTCTGCGACATTTCACTTCATCTCCAATGACTCAGGTGGTTATAAAATCCCTTAATAACAACAGGTTAATACACCCGTAAAGGAAATTTGAAATTAAAAGCATTCTTTTTAACCAAAAAGTTTATAATTTATAATTCGTAAAAATAACTTAACAGTATTTTACAATATTGTTTTTTTTTCAAATATATTCACCGAAAAGTACATATAATGTTAATAGGGCTAAAATTGTTAATATAAATAATTATTGGTAATTTTAACATAATATGGATTTATATTTATTTAACTTAATAATGGTACAAAACTCGATGTATGTGAAAGGATTATTGAAGCCAATATATATATATAATTACGTTAAGTAACACTATTAAATGGTATATATTTGATGGTTCTTAATGTAAATAGTTTGACACATAAATGCAAGAAGGGTTAATATATATATATATATATATATATATATATATATATATATATATATATACACACACAAGCGAAATATCTTAAATACATATTAATTGAGAGAACTTCATTACACTGGTTCCTGTATTATGACAGTAAGAGAACTGTCCTTGTGTTCTGTGGGCCATTTGGAAGGTGTTTCATTTCTTCACTAAATATTTGTTGCATCAAAAGATTTCATCATTAAACACAAAATACGATAAAGATGCTAAAAAAAATTTTTTTTTTTCCCCTTAATTACATTTCGAGTTTCATTTTACGAATTGTTTACGATTCGTTTTACAAAATTCAAGCGATGGAATGAAGCAAGAATGAATGAAGCCTTATTTGATAATTACCTAATTGTTTTATTGCGCATACCCAGCGCGACCTTCAACTAGAATCGTTTTTCGAAGCTAAAATGTGAATGAAACATATATATATACGAGGGACAATACGAAAGTAATGCTTCTTATTGTATTTACGAACTGAAAAATAAGGGGCATTACTTTCGTACCAACCTCGTATGTATATATACACACAGTATATATATATATATATACATATATATAATATATATATATATATTATATATATATATATATATTATTATATATATATATATATATATATATATATAATATATTACTGTATATATATATATATATATTTGAAAAGTTAGTCTTGTCCAAAGTTTTTTTCCTTATTTTGCACAAAATTTATTACGATAAGAAAAAAACCATTTGATTTTATTTAAAATTTATTTGAAATAGTTTTTAAGTTTTTGGAAATGTTGAAAAAGTTTAGTTTTTAACTCCTTCATAAATTTTTAATGTACGTACATTTAAGTAAATTTTAATAATTTTTAAAGTATTAAAATATTTTTTAAAGTAAAAAAGAAATATATATATATATATATATAGGCCTATATATATTTTTTTTTACACACTATATTTTTTTCACACTATATTTTTTTACACACTATATTTTTTTGCACACTATATTTTTTTACACTATTTTTTTTACACACCTTTTTTTACACACTATATTTGATCATACTGACTGAAAATTACATTTATTGAAATAATAATAATGAAATAGATCAATATACAACTGGAATTTTGATTGATTTTCATTATTTTATTTTTCAGTGTAAAAAAATAAATTTACAAATTAATCCAAAACGTTGTGATTTTTTTTACAAAAAGGTTTCGTCATTCTTTTCATAGTTTTGGTACTATTTTACTATTATTATTATTTTTTTTTTTGTTATTCCTTCTTTCATATATGACTTTTATTCCATCATTTTATTATTATTTTTTACTTATTCCATAATTCTCTCTTTCTTATTTTTAATATAATTTTTATGTCTAATTTTCTTCCATTTTAATTGATCCTCTTGGCAACATTTTTCCCCTTTTTCGATCAATTTGGCTCGCATTTAACTTCGGCGTTTTCTTTTGTTTTTTTCTATTATCCATTTTTTTTATCCACTTTTTATTCCATTTTGATCTATTTTTAGAACCTTTTTCATTGTTTTTTGTACAACGGGGTGGGGTAGGGTAGGGGGAAGAACCCCTCCTTCCAACCATCCCATTTGCAGTTAAGATTAAAAAGAAAAAAAAAGGAAAATCTTTTAATAATTATAAATTCTTTTCTTTTTATAAATGTTTTTTTATTTCTTTTTCATTTCCATAACGTTTTTCAATTTCACATTGGGGTTGTATAGTTGGACTCGCTCGCAAAACCATTTTTTTTTTTTTATAACGAGACGTCTTTTCCTGAAGGTTCCTTTTCTCCCATTTTATTTGTCTTTTCATCTCTCCATTATTATCTTCTCCCCCTCTTTCCTTCCTTCCTCTCTCTCTCTCTCTCTCTCTCTCTCTCTCTCTCTCTCTCTCTCTCTCTCTCTCTCTCTCTCTCTCTCTCTCTCTTTCAATCTCTCTATCTTTCTTTTCTTTGACTTTGTTTAACTTTTCTTTTAATTTGTGATACGTTCTTTTTTATCTCGTATTTTTTTGACGTCAATGAAGGGACGGAAATTTATACTAAAAATACTCATAATTTTTCAGCGGAAAAATGACATATATATATATATATATATATATATATATATATATATATATATATATAATATATATATATATATATATATATATATATTGAATTGATACCTATACAATTATACATAAACTGATAAAGCAGGAATACGCTTAAATTTAGAATTTAGGAAGGTGTTTAGAAAAGTCAGTATTTCTACTCTAATTCTACTTTTGTATTAAACAGATAGCCAACAACCACTACAAAGTCAATGTTAATCTTTTGGTTTTGAACATTATATATATATATATATATATATATATATAAATCTGATTTAAGCATCCCTTCCACACAGAGAGAAATTATTTTTTGGAGTAAAAAGAGAAAAATTTAATTATATTTGTTGAAAATCACATAATTTAATTAGTCTAGACTCTAGACAAAATGCAATTTTTGCTTAATATATATATAAAAAAAAATGTTTCTTTGATTAATATTTTTAATATAGATTTTTTTTAACCAAAATTTAATATCAGTTGTTTTTGTTTGAAATTGTGCATTTTTTGTTTTTTATTTTTTTCTAAATACAAATTTTATAAGTGCAAATATCAAATATTTCACGTACAACTTTGTTTAATAGAACTGTAATATACACAAAAACGCTAAATATCCAATTTGTTAAAATTTCCACAACTCCGAGTAGCGTAGCGAGAATACTACTCTGAACAGTTGCGTGATGAATGTATGAAGGAGAGAGGTTTGAATCTGGTAAGGTAAAAAAAATTATATTTTTAGTTTTGCATGTATAATGGCTACAAATGAATATACAGTATATGGTAGTTAGATAGATAGATAGATAGATAGATAGATAGATAGATTAACCTTTATTAATAATAATAAAATAAATACATTTTTTCAATTTACAATGACATGAATAATTGTGAAGTTCGACTATTTATCTTATTTTATTTGGCCCTTAAGCTTTAGGCTTTACTGGGCTCTTATTAAAAATAAGTTAAATTATGGAAGCAGTTAAGATATTGTAAAGATATAAAAATGTTAAGATAAAAATTTCAAGAAATTAATGTGGTAAATTTTAATATGATTAATTCCAAAATAAGTGTAATTTTGTTTAATTTAAACACATTTTAATTAAAAAATACTTTTTTAATCTGACTACAATCTTTTCGGCATTAAAGTTTCAAGTAACAAATATTAAATAAATATTATTTGCTTTTAATAAACAAATTTAACATTTCAATTTTAATACTTTCTAAACAAAGAAATATTATTTTTTAATTATTTAAATATGATTTTTTTTTTTTGTTTAAACCAATTATCCTTCTTACTCCATAAAATATTTCTCTCTGTAGGCCTATATGATTACGGCTGATCTCTTTTTCAAATTCTGATATTCATTATAAAGCATTCCATAACCTAACTGTATAAAATCGACAAAAATTAGGTGTTCCATTCACTATAAACCTACATTTCAGAACGTTAGAAATGTCTTGGAGGAATTTCTGCCATCCTCTGACTAAATTTTATTACATAAATTTACATAAATTTGGGACGCATCGAAATTTGGGGCGCATCGAAATTTGGGGCGCATCGAAATTTGGGACGCATCGACCGTAAAATAAATTCGAACAAGAAAGATTTTTTTCAATTTCGCGTTCGAGGCGTTTTGAGTTAAACATCAAAATGGAAATAAATTCGTGTTAAAATAATAAATTTTAAACTCTTGTTTCAAGGTCCTTGTTTAAACTCATTTCAAGGACATTAAAAAAGGCTTTCTATTCTGAAACACCAATTAAAGATAAAAGATACTTTCTATTTAGTAAGACCAGTTAAGCCGGCTAACGTTCAATTGAAGGACACGTTCGTTATTTTGTCATTGTCTTGGCTTCAAAACAGAAGCTGGGCTTCTCTTGGGAATCCGAACTTGACTCAACTTTGGCTGCGATTCGAGGCAATGTCGAAAAGAATAAAAATACTAATTTTAATAAAATTTACATGAACACCGAGACACGACATAACATTCAGTTCTTGCCACGTACCGCCAATTAAATTAATTAGAGTGATTATTGAAGGGGGGGGGGGGCCCTCTTTGGAGCATTCATAAATTTGGTTTGTTAATAAGCATTAAACGAAAAATTAAAACAAGTTTTTCAGTTAAATTCTATTTGTCCAAATGTGGCCAAAGTGAGGTCAGTTTGAAGAAGGCTTCGCTTGTTTTGGTAATAAGAAAGCCTTTAAAACATTATCCAAGTGGATAATTCAGATGATAAGATTATGCAGTGTTTATATATACTGTATATCATAAGCTGTCAGATGCACTCAAGCGCTCAATCGCTTCTTTGCTGGATCGACGTGAAAGAAATTTGTAGTATTAAAGAGGACCTCTGACGCAAGCAGCTTAAGTATTATATATATATATATATATATATATATATATATATATATATATATATCTATATATATATATAGTGAAGCAAAGGTATGTTGACAAATGAAAACGTTTTAATATTTTCAACATTTCAAAATTTTAAAAAGAAAAAAAAATTTTTTTTGAGTCCATTTTTTTTTTGGCAAATTTTAAATAATGTATTTTTTGACGGAAATAATATTTATCAACTCAAAATTTCTGAACTTTTTCTTTAAAAAAAAAATAAAAGGAAAATAGGTCCCTTCATATTATAAGAATTTCCAAAGAGAAACCGACTATTTTGTTAAGAATTTTATATTCGAGGTAAATCGTGAATTTAAAAAAAAAATTCCTTTTTTCTATTTTTTTTTAAAAAAAGTTCAAAATTTTTAGCGAAAACTGAATAATGAAGCATAAATTTAAATTATATAATTTTTTAAATTATATAATTTTTTTTTAATAATTTTTATAGAGGAACAAAAAAAAATAATGACAAAAATACACTTTTAAACTAAAAAAATATTTTTGAAAATTTTCTTTTTTTTTCCTTTCATGGTGAAATAAAATTAGTCCAGATGTAAGTCAGGTTCAGTTTTTGGACTAATATTTTCCTTTTCATTTATTTAGTTATTATAAATATTTCACTAATAATTATAAATACTTAATTAATAATTATAAATATTCCATTAAAAAATACATCAAAATTACTCTAAATTTTGGGATATAAATTTTACGGGGAAAGATATAAATATAACGACTTCCGTTAAATTTTTACTCAACACGGTTTTTCCAAATAAATTATATTAATTTTTTTTAAGCGTAAATAACTTTCAATTAAAATATTATTAATTAATATATCATTAAATATAAAAAAAGGAAAACTAGCGGTCGTATATAAGACGTTCTATCATCTCTATAACGAAGAATTATATAACATTTACTACACTCATCTGGCATATAAATGGCTCTTATATCAACATACAGATTAATCAATAGAAATAGCTTAAATTTCTTATATCATATTCATGAATATATGATCAGTGGCAAATATATATATATTTATAATATATGTAAGGTTGTAAGGTTATATTTAATTTTACTTATATATTTATAGGCGAATAATTTCAAATGGACTTACACTCAATATACACATTTCACATAATTTGAAAACATTTATATGATTGAATACTGGAATAAATTATATATTGATTTATATTAACTTATGCGTATAGCAATATTGTTTGGAGAAATATATGGTTTTTATATTGGCTATATATATATATATATATATATATATATATATATATATATATATATATGTGTGTGTGTGATGCAAACTCACAAGGAACAAGAAAATGATTCCAAGTTCTTTCATGTATTCAGAAGTACACCTCGTCAGGGAATGAAGGGAGAAGGCGAGATGACAAAAATATATACAACGGGACAGAAAAACAAAAAGATTAGCACATGATTAACAAGAGTTGATTAGAGGCAAAAGGTATTTTAACAGGATATTGTCAATTTTATACATTTCCGCACTGTTATTGAAATTATTTTTAAAATGGATAAATGCACATTCTAGAATATTCCTTTCAATTATATTTCTGTTTTTAACGAGCGCTTTAGAACTATCCCACTTGATACTATGATTACATCTATACATATAGTTAAACAATGCATTAGAATTATTTGCTGTTCTACACTAATATCAACGTTTTACCCGTTTGGCCTCTAATATATATTTGCTGTGTTTTACCCTAATATCTAACGTTTTACCCGTTTGGCCTCTATATATATATATATATATATATATATATATATATATATAGATATATATATATATATATATATATATATATTGAGTCACATTGTGTACATCCGATCGAATACGCACAACCAACAACATTATCCGGGCTATTCTTTATTAGGCGTGATTTACAGTATTATTATACTTAAAGACTACATTGATACAATTGCTCTAAGTAAAGTCGGGAGATATTGAAAATTATCATGGTAAGGTAGGCCAAAGATATTTTTACGCTCAAATTCCTTTACAGTTACACTATTATAATACCTATTCTTGGCTTTCCTAAGACAGTTATCTAAAAATGAAATAGGATAACATAATTTAGTACATATTCATGATATTGCATAACTCGGAATCTAAAAATTCCGGACTGACAACTCTCAATGCTCTAAGAAATATAGCAGAGAAATAGAAGATTTAATCGAGGGATGATGGTCAGAATAAAAATGCACATAAGTTATTATTAGTAGGCTTACGATAAACTTCAAATTTTAACTGATTAAAGCATCTCCGAATTTTTAGATCCAGAAAAGATAAGCTTCCATCATTTTCTTTTCAACCGTGAACTTAATAGATGGGACTAAATTGTTCGCCTACCAAGAAATAAGTCAACATCCAAATTATTAGGCCAAATGCATAAAATATCATCTATATACCTGTACCAAACAAGGTTAAAATTAACAATAGTAGGCAAAATTCTGCTTTCAAAAAATTTATTTTCAAACTGAAATTTACAATCTTTGACGCAAAGCTTAACTTACTCAATAAGAGTGTTGTGTCAAGTAGGTCATCAACAGGGACTTTTGTGAATAACGCGCATACATCAAAACTTACCAGTTTGAAATTAGGGTCACTAGGAAACTTCAGTTTGTCAATAAGATCCATGCTATTTACAATATGTGACTTTACTGAAAGCAATTGGTATCAATGTAGTCTTTAAGTGTAATAATACTGTTAAATCACGCCTAATAAAAAATAGCCGGATAATGTGGTTGGTTGTACACAATGTGACTCAATATATATATATATATATATATATATATATATATATATATATATATATATATATATATAGGCCAAACGGATAAAACGTTAGATATTAGGGTAAAACAGCATAAATATGCGTGTAGAACAGCAAATAATTCTAATGCATTGTTTAAACCATATGTATAGATGTAATCATAGTATCAAGTGGGATAGTTCTAGAGCGCTCGTTAAAAACAGAGATATAATTGAAAGGAATATTCTAGAATCTAGAATGTGCATTTATCCATTTTAAAAATAATTTCAATAAACAGTGCGAGAATGTATAAAATTGACAATATCCTGTTAAAATACCTTTTGCCTCTAATCAACTCTTGTTAATCATGTGCTAATCTTTTTTGTTTTCTGTCCTGTTGTATATATTTTTGTCATCTCGCCTTCTCCTTTCATTCCCTGACGAGGTGTACTTCTGAATACACGAAAGACCTTGGAATGATTTTTCTTTTTCCTTGTGGGTTGGCATCATTCATTTATTTCACGTGTTTAATTGTGAAATTCATCCCATATATATTATATATAATATATATATATATATATATATGCTATGCTATGATATCTTTATTCATAGCATCTCTATTTAATTAAAACTTATGTTATGCTCTGATGAATATATATATATATATATATATATATATATGGTGTTCCATAAGTAATCTTAATTTAATCGCTACATTTAATCCTACATTGATTTTTTTACCGCCCTGTATATAGTTATGCTTGATTCACAGCAAAAGTAGTTTAAACTACATTAAGTGCATTGTAAATGATAAGTAACTCACTGAGATATGTTAATCGTTTAAAATGAGTTAAAAAGCATTTAATATACCCAAAAATATGTAATTTAATAAAGCATTAATTGTCGTTTAAGTATAATGCTTAAATTTCATTATAATATTCTTTGTTTACGTCTAGGTACGCGAAAATGTTAATGTTCTCTTGTAGGGTATGATTTGATATCGAAATCAATAGGGTATGATTTGATATCGAAAACTCTCTATAACTCTATAAAGGGGGTCTAATTTATAATTAATTATATACAATTATACTGATACAAATTCACCTATGTTTCTCTACAATTGGTCATTGATTTGTAAATCATACTTTTAAGAAGTGTAAAACTGGAACATAATATTAAGTTGTTAACATATTAGCATTAATATTAATATTATCATTAACTTATAAAACAATAGAAATTAATAAGGGCCAAACTTTAATTTATATATGAACACTAATGATAATTTAATGATTTCATTTTCTTTATGGAGCAGCTGTACTGGTATGGGTATGGGGGTATGTATGTATTTAGATGATATATATAATATATATATATATATATATATATATATATATATATATATATATATATATATATATTATATATATAAAATGTAAAGAACGACGCTTATGTAGAATGGCGTTCTGCACAAGATGAGGGAGAACGAGCAAATGAAAAATGAGGTACCTCCCAGGAATCGAACCCGGGATCATCCATTTGCCGGTCGGATATGAAACCACTGCACCAAGGACCCCGATTAGTCAGCACTCGTAATCTCCTACATCCGAGCGGAATTAAATGCCCTGAGGGGGCATCTCGCATGCCGTACATATATATATTTTAACTGCAAACAACACAGTATAATTAATGTAAAGAACGACGCTTGTGTAGAGAGCGTTCCGCACAAGATGAGAGGGAGAACGAGCAAATGAAAAATGAGGTACCTCCCAGGAATCGAACCCGGGATCATCCAATTGCCGGTCGGATTCGATTCCTGGGAGGTACCTCATTTTTCATTTGCTCGTTCTCCCTCCTCATCTTGTGCGGAACGCTCTTCTATACAAGCGTCGTTCTTACATTAATTATACTGTGTGTTGTTTGCAGTTAATATATATATATATATATATATATATATATATAATCATCTCTAAATACACATTTATTCCCAATTTTGGACATAATTTGTCAGTCGGTAGAGGCGACAGAAGATTCCGAAGAGAAATTGTAGTGGAAAAAGTTGTTGTCGGTGAGAAATTTCTGATTTTAATGATGACGTAATTCAAATTAAATATATCGTAGAATGCAATGAAAAAGCATTTCGCATTTTATGTAGGGCTACACCGGGTGTCATTTTTTAAACAAATGCTTTTCTGAAGCCCGAAATAAGATTTTCCCAATATAATTCTTCATTAATAAGTATTCTTTAGGGAAATGTATCTTTCGACTTGAGCTTTGTCTTCATGCAACCTCATTTATCATAATTACGCAAGCATTTGCCATTACTCAGATTTGGGAGCCTACATTAGGCTCGCTTTCTTTGAGGAGCGTTCGAACGAAATACCTCTCTGCATGGGGAGGAGGAGGATAATTTCATTGAATTATACGCATACCAACTGACCACAACAAGAGAACTTATAATGAAAAGGGAGAATGAGCTAACTTTTAAGCATGACATGATAATTTTGACATGAAATTAATATGTATGAAAATAAAATTCATATTTAATTCAAATTATTACCATATGAAAACAACATTAAAATACTAGTAATCAATGGTTACTATGGAAACGGACTATGTAAATGAAGTAATTTTTTAATATATATATATATATATTAACAAAAACGTGTGAAATACAATTAGATATGTAATGATACAGCTATATATACACTATATATATATATATATATATATATATATAGTTAAATTAACATTAAGCAAACTATAAGTTTACCCTTAATAATAACATATCCTTAATTATAGACTTGATTATCGTCCTATAATGCAATTTTATATATATATATATATATTATATATATAGATATATATATAATAACTATTTGTAGCATATATTATTTAACTCAACATATATGCAAGATTCTGCAAAGATATATCCAAAGCAAACTGATGAAAAAAAGTCATTGTCGTTGTATGACATTCGTTCTGTTTAAATTATTTTTATAAAGAAATAAGTTCAGTCATGAACAGGTAGATTTTTGTATGTAGACTTTGCTTAAAGTAACCACCCAATTCGTGCCATAGATTGAATTGAATTCTTGTAGAATTTGATAGTTTTA